>JADZMA010000048.1:0-94804 GCA_020796225.1 Arion vulgaris | reverse complement strand
TCATGCAGAAACATTCCATCAGAAAATTAAGCGAGTCCTGTCCTCTAAAACTCCACTAAACATTTGCATCACAAAACTCCTTAGAACAACATAAAACACATCGCAATCCAGAGATTGCCACTCTAATATACATTTTCATCCATGTGAAAAATTATATTTTCTGATACATTTACAGATAAATGTAGCGTTAAACTGAACTTCCCCGGGAAATATCCCATATTTGAAAGAAATATGCATATCCATCTCTTTCATGAATTGCCATCTTACTTATCGATTCAACTACCACAATTTGGCAAAGATCCAGACAAACGAGTATTAGAAATCGTCAGTAAATATGACAATAGAACTGAATAGGGTTTTCATCTGATATTATATAAGATTTTCAAACTTTACAGTGTCAGATAACAGCAGTTAAAAGACTTCTTAGATACGTTAGATAAAAACTGGAGAATGTATAGTCACAGAGGATTTATTTACAGAGGATGTCTTGTTTTGTATACTATCAATGTGAAAGCAGACACTGCACCACCCATCTCTGCAAGTGTCAAAGTTTAACCAGACATGAGTACAAGTTTATCTAGAAAGAAAAAAACAAGTGTCTGGTAAATATCTTGGCTGGATTGTTACTAAATATCTTGCCTCGATCGTTACTAAATATCTTGCCTCGATCGTTACTAAATATCTTGCCTCGATCGTTACTAAATATCTTGGCTGGGTTGTTACTAAATATCTTGCCTCGATCGTTACTAAATATCTTGCCTCGATCGTTACTAAATATCTTGCCTCGATCGTTACTAAATATCTTGGCTGGGTTGTTACTAAAAATCTTGGCTGGGTTGTTACTAAAAATCTTGGCTGGGTCGTTACTAAATATCTTGGCTGGGTCGTTACTAAATATCTTGGCTGGGTTGTTACTAAATATCTTGGCTGAGTGTTACTAAATATCTTGGCTGGTCGTTACTAAATATCTTGGCTGGGTTGTTACTAAATATCTTGCCTCATCTTACTAAATATCTTGCCTCGATCGTTACTAAATATCTTGCCTCGATCGTTACTAAATATCTTGGCTGGGTTGTTACTAAAAATCTTGGCTGGGTTGTTACTAAAAATCTTGGCTGGGTCGTTACTAAATATCTTGGCTGGGTCGTTACTAAATATCTTGGCTGGTCAGTTATTAAATATCTTGGCTGGGTCGTTACTAAATATCTTGGCTGAATGTTACTAAATATCTTGGCTGAGTTGTTACTAAATATCTTGGCTATGTTACTAAATATCTTGGATGGGTTGTTACTAAATATCTTGGCTGGGTTGTTACTAAATATCTTGGCTAGGTTTACTAAATATCTTGCCTCGATGTTACTAAATATCTTGGCTGGGTTGTTACTAAATATCTTGGCTGGATTGTTACTAAATATCTTGGCTGGATTGTTACTAAATATCTTGGCTGGATTGTTACTAAATATCTTGGCTGGATTGTTACTAACAGTAAATATGAGATGGTCACAGAATTTACTGATCCACTACTAATATACTGATCCTTCTACGATCCACTACAAAGATACTGATCCCTCTACATCTCATAACAGAAAAAAGTATTAGTGATTTATTAGAAGAAGCATGTAGTAGTTTGGAGATTGTTGAAATTAATGTTATTATCTGAAGACACTAATATATGAATAAACGAAAAACCACTAATATTTATCTTAGAGTAGGTACAACTTGTAAATCAACAATATAAAGAAGAGCTGGAGGAGCTGCAGGAGATAGCTAGAGATAGGAAGACTTGGCATGAGTTGGTTGAGGGCCTATGCCCCAACCGGAGTAAAGGCAAAGAGAAGAGAGAGGTACAACTTGTAAATAACGATAAATATAATCTCTGAAGTCAGAAAAGTCTGCCTTCATGGCGAGGGAATCCATAAAACAGTCAACGATTTGCTTTCATGCAAAATTCAGACTGAAGCGAAAAACCCAGGTGCCATGGCTCGGCTGAATACGGGCGAATGCAGAAGGACAAATTCAGAAAATGCTACAGTAGTTGCACATTGTGCTTTTCTTATATGGTTTTCTTGAAATTTCCTACATGCTATAAATTTATCAGAAAATCTCTATTATGTCTCCCACATCAATGCACATTAAGAAATGTAGCTTCACCGTATTCACTGTTTAATGATGCTGGCAGCATTTTAAGATCGAGGTGCATTGAAAGTAATGCCTCCAAGTCCATAACTTTGTTAATAGTGTTCGGAGGCAATTGACACCGATATCAGAATAAAGTATATGTAAGTGTGTTTTCAGGACAGTAAGTGTCAAGTGTCTGGAATGTTGCATGCGCAACATTATCCAAGATAGCGTCATACATGGAAATTCGGTTGAAGCAAAGAGCTGTGATTGAATTCTTGCGGCCGAAGGTTGTGTTCCCATCGACATGCATCGGAGAATGAGACGGTATATGGTGACGCCTGTGTGGTTGTGAGTACTGTTAGGAGGTGGGCAAGGACTGTTAAAGGCGACAATCCAGCGCGATGACCTGCATGATCAGGCTCGAGCGGACGACCAATTACAGCAGTGGATGAACAACACCAAACTCGCGTGGACAAACTGATTCATGTCAATCGCCACATCAAGCAAAAAGATGTCCTACAATGCTTGAAATTTCGACTGAGCGAGTACATCACATTATTCATGTATTGCTAGGGTATAGGAAAGTTTGTGCAAGATGGGTTCCTCGCATGCTGACACCGGAAATGAAACATCGCCGACATCAGGCGTGTCAGGAACACCTGATGCGATATGAGCGAGAGCGATGACTTATCTGCGAATTGTCACTGGCGATGAGTCATGGAGTGCATCATTACGACCCTGAAAACAAGCGCCAATCTATGGAATACAGGTACAAAAACTCACCCACCCCAAAAAAATTCAAAACTGTCGCGTCAGCGAAAAGTTTGGATGTCCATTTTGGGACTGCCAGGCGTAATCCACACAGAATTTTTGGAGCGCTGCAATACTGTCAATTCTGATCGGTATGTGGAAGCGATGAAGAAACTACGGGCAAGACTGCTACGTGTTCGTCCTGGAAAACCGCAGTCAACATGACAAATGCTGTCCCACACCAATAGACAAACAGCGCAGCATTAGAGCGTCTCAATTTTGCGACATTTTAGCGCACCACCATATAGCCCCGATTTGGCACCTTGTGACTTTTTCCTGTTCCCAAAGTTCGAGGAACATCTCAAGGGAAACAGATATGCTTCTGGCGAGGATGTGGCAGCAGATGTGCGTACCTGGCTTCGTGAAAAATCATCAGATTTTTCTTGACAGTGTAACAACTAGTTCGAGCGTTGGCTTGTGTGTGTGGAGCGTGGAGGTGACTATGTCGAAAAATAATGACTATTGTGTGGTGGACATCTCAAGCTTTCTGAAAATGTATGTTTCATTTGTAAATTATGTATATTAACGAAGTTATGGACTTGGAGGCATTACTTTTCATTGCGCCCTCATATATATATATATATATATATATATATATATATATATATATATATATATATTATGATATATTATATAAGAATAACTACAGATTGCTTACGAGATAATACATATATAACCGGCATTGCTTACGAGATAATACATATATAACCAGCATTGCTTACGAGATAATACATATATAATGGCATTACTTACGAGATAATACATATATAACGTCATTGCTTACGAGATAATACATATACAACGGCATTGCTTACGAGATAATATATAACGGCATTGCTTACGGGATAATTCATATATAACCGGCATTGTTCAGATAATTCATATATGACGGCATTCCTTACGAGATAATTCATATATGACCAGACATTGTTCTGAGATAATTCATATATATAACCAGCATACTTCGAGATAATTAATATATAACCTGGATTGTTTACGGGATAATTCATATATGACCGGCATTGTTTACGAGTTAATTCATATATGACCGGCATTGTTTACGAGATGATATATAATCGGCAATGTTTTCTATTGTTCGAGAAAAGAGTTGTTCAAGCAACTAGGGAACAGAAAATGATAATTAATAGAGATTTGATTTTGCAAAAGCATGACGTGTTTGCACTCACTGACATGGAGACAGATATGATGCGCATCTACCGTCACGTCGTTTACTTTAAGGCAGAGGTCATTCTAGAAGGTGGGTTTATCCACCATATAGGAACAAGTTTTAACCTAACCTGGAATTTTCTAGAAACGAAGTGGTTATTACGATCAACTGTGAATAACCACTTCGAAAAGAACGTTATTCAAAGTCAGATATAAATAAAACTGATTCGATTGGCTGACGGTTAAACATGTTTAAGAAATAGTTATAGTGTAAAACTTTTGAATTTTTTTACTTTCAGTTTTCACAACACTACCCAGAAAAGAAACCAACAATTTCTAATGAATTGGCAACAATTTTTCCATCAAGTCCGTTGCCACTAAGACATTAAGAAATTGTTACGCAAAACCGATGGGAAAATTATCTCTGGGCAAGATGTCGAAACTGGAAAGCGGCAGCTTTTAATCAGGGAGCGAGCTTAGAAGCGCAGACTATACAAAGACGGCAGAAAAGTTTGCAGGCTGAGGGGATATTGAAGTATGGGACTAATGGGGGAGTTAAGATATTTAGCATTTATTTCCAAAGAAATGCTCCATTCCTAAGTTTTGATAATGGATACAACATATAAAGTAAATAAAAATAATTATCCTCTTCTGAATATTCTTGTTGTTGACAGCAATGGTCAAGGATGGCCTGTATTTCATGCGTTTCTGGCTTCAGAAGACTGCTATTCTTTCTTCTTGCCTGTCTTTTTTTTGCAGACTCTTTTTTGTCTCATCTCACTAAAACAATATTTGTTGATACGGACATGGCAGAAATATGTGCAATTCGGTCCTCTCTACCATCTGTTGTTATTCGTCTTTGTGCTTTCCACACAGCCTGTCAAAAAAGCTCTCCAACAGAGAAAACTGCCTTCCTATGAAGTTTCTTGTCTTCTTGATTCTGTTTGCAGATCAAAAATACTGTACTGATTTGTCACAGTACAATGTCTTAACTCTTTCCGCGCTTTAAGCCGCACACTGCGCCACAGCGACTTCTGTTGCCTTTAAGCGCACCCTGCGCCATTCAAGTTGTTTCGTTCGCCATTCGCCATTCGAATTGTTCCGTTTATACGTCTTTCTAGTTTTACTTCTTCTAATTTTAGTTTTTAATAGTATTTTTCCCGGTTTCCCTAACTTAAATAGCGTCACTTTCACTTTTGATTTCATCGTTCATTCACCCACGTTTCAATTTGCTTCAAGTTTATTTTTCGTTGCTACAGACGCATTTTTTTAAAACAAATCAATATGGAACCAGGCCCATCAGGTAACAAGCGTACTATGTGTTTCAGGCGAGCAGGCGCTTATTTTCTTAGAAAAATGTATGAATGATTCTGATAATAGTAGTATTAGTAGTATTAGTGATGATTCGGATCCCGAATATATCGAAGAGATTCAGGCAAATGAGAATCATTCAAACCATCAAAGCCCAACTGGAGCAGCTAGCTGCAGCCAGTATGTTTCCCGATGCTGAGCGCCTGTGCCAAAGCGTCCGAGATCTGCTGTAAATACTGGTACTGGAAGCGGCAGAGGTAGAGAAAATTTGCAGCTCGAACAACAGCTGCCCCAGTGCCAGTGGTAAGAGAGGAATGGCAGGAGATAAGAGAAGGCTCTACAAAAAAATGCTTTTAGATTCCACCCAAAGCAACAGCCAGGTGTGTCTCCTGAGTCAGGGCTTACCTCAGATTCGACAGCACTTGAATGTTTTTCATCGCTGTTTGATGATGAGGTAAAGTCTTTACTTATGAAGACAATAAACTCTTATGCCAGGAGTAAAATTATTGTCAACCTCCATCCTCCAACGGTCAGTGTTCTCTCGTTGGGTTGACATTACGTCCCACGAGGTTGATAAATTTCTAGCCGTAATGATTATGATTGGAATTGCCAGACGGCCTGAGATCCCTGATTACTGGTCTCTGGCACCTGAGTTTAATGCTCCATGGTTCCAGCTAATGTTTACTCGTAAGCGCTTCCAAGATATATACTTTACGATGCTCCATGCAGGCGAGGAACATTCTGAAGGAAAAGATAAAATTGAACCCTTCATGAATGTTCTTGAAAAATACCGAGCTGCGTTCTACCCGTATCAAGAACTCAGTATTGATGAGATGGTGATCGGGTATAAAGGGAGGTGGAAGTTCAAGCAGTACAATGCCAGCAAGCCAAGCAAATACCATATAAAAACCTTTGGCCTGTGTGACTCGCTCACGGGATACGTCCACAACATCTTACCATATTTTGTGCGGACACATCTTATAATCCTGAAATTGATTACACATCAAGTCACGCAGTGAAAATATTTGATACATTACTTGCTAATGTTGGAACAGGGCATAAGATATATGCAGATCGTTTTTACACGACCCGTGTCCTTGTTGATTACCTACTTGAGCACAAGCAATATTACACAGGCACGCTCAACATCAATCGCATTGGCTTTCCTCTGCAACTGAAGTCCCTCAACCTTGCATACCGTGAAATGCGCTGGTTTCAAAATCAGGATGAAACCATGATGTGCGTTGGTTATAGGGATAAAAAAGCAAAGAAGAGTGTCCTCATGGTGAGCACAGAGGCGGTTGTTGAGACAACACGATGCAAGGATGTTGACAAGCCATCCATGATACACAAATACAACAAATACATGAATGGGTGTGACAAGTTAGACCAAAAAGTCACCTATTGTTCTTTTGAAAGGAAAACAATAAAATGGTGGAAGAAGGTGTTTTATTGGCTACTTGAAGTCACCCAAGTCAACTCCTTCATTCTGTACACCTTGACGCGAGAAGCAGACACGACAGGATTGTCCCTGAAGAAGTTCAAACGAGAGCTTCTGACACAGCTAACACAGCGTGCCGCTGTGACATTTCCTGAAGAAGGTCTTGCTCCTCGAAGGCGGATTGACAACCAGCTGCAAACCCCATGGCACCCCTCCAAGATAAGAAACACATCATTTCTTATATCAGCGGGATAGAAGTTATGTTGTCTGTGCTACTCCACGAAGCAAGCGCACCCACTTTGTTTGCCTAGGATGCCCGAATCAGCCACATTTACATCCTAAGGATTGTTTTGAGGCCTTCCACAAAGTGTAGTCAGTTATTCACTAACTGCATGGTCACAGTGTACAGTTTATTTTGTCATTTTTTTCAATTTTTGTGTTTTCGCCAACATTTTCATCATCATAATTGTGTGTCAACTTTTCATCATATCTTCATTTCTATTGGATATGTTATAAAATTTTGCCTGGACTTCACAAATTGGATTACAAAATAATTTCTAGAAGCACATAGGGATACATTCTGAAGATGCTGTTATAATGTCAAGTAAGTGTTGCATATGTCACAATTTATAATTTTTTCTATTTATGTTGTCATATTTGTCCCAGTTTCTTCTAAAATATTCCATGTATTGCTATTTAACTTTGTTATTCTAATAGGTTGTCCAGTTTTCTTCAAATTAGTATATGATAAGATATATATATGTTTATTTATTGAAGAGTAGTTATGATTTGAAAAAATAACCATTGCATTTTACCTCCTTAAATTAAATGTGTAAAACTGAGGAAATAAATGGGCGTGGAAAGAGTTAAAAGACAAAATCTGTGAACTTTCATCTCCTGATGTTCTTGCATACTTTAATTCCAACTGGTGGAACTGTCCTCAACTTTGGGCTGATTCTTTCTTAGACACTCCAACATTTCACATAACAACAACAAATCATGCAGAAACATTCCATCAGAAAATTAAGCGAGTCCTGTCCTCTAAAACTCCACTAAACATTTGCATCACAGAACTCCTTAGAACAACATAAAACACATCGCAATCCAGAGATTGCCTCTCCTCGTATACATTTTCATCCATGTGAAATTATATTTTCTGATACATTTACAGATAAATGTAGCGTTAAACTTGAACTTCCTCGGAAGCATCACATATTTTGAAAAGAAATATGCATATCCATCTCTTTCATGAATTGCCATCTTACTTATCGATTCAACTACCACAATTTGGCAAAGATCCAGACAAACGAGTATTAGAAATCGTCAGTAAATATGACAATAGAACTGAATGGTTGTCATCTGATATTATATAAGATTTTCAAACTTTACAGTGTCAGATAACAGCAGTTAAAAGACTTCTTAGATACGTTAGATAAAAACTGGAGAATGTATAGTCACAGAGGATTTATTTACAGAGGATGTCTTGTTTTGTATACTATCAATGTAAAGCAGACACTACCACCCATCTCTGCAAGTGTCAAAGTTTAACCAGACATGAGTGTACAAGTTTATCTAGAAAGAAAAAAACAAGTGTCTGGTAAATATCTTGGCTGGATTGTTACTAAATATCTTGCCTCGATCGTTACTAAATATCTTGGCTGGGTCGTTACTAAATATCTTGCCTCGATCGTTACTAAATATCTTGGCTGGGTTGTTACTAAATATCTTGGCTGGGTTGTTACTAAATATCTTGGCTGGATTGTTACTAAATATCTTGGCTCGTCGTTACTAAATATCTTGCTCGTCGTTACTAAATATCTTAGCTGGGTTGTTACTAAATATCTTGGCTGGGTTGTTACTAAATATCTTGGCTGGGTTGTTACTAAATATCTTGCCTCGATCGTTACTAAATATCTTGGCTGGGTTGTTACTAAAAATCTTGGCTGGGTTGTTACTAAATATCTTGGCTGGGTTGTTACTAAATATCTTGGCTGGGTTGTTACTAAATATCTTGCCTCGATCGTTACTAAATATCTTGGCTGGGTTGTTACTAAATATCTTGGCTGGGTTGTTACTAAATATCTTGGCTGGATTGTTACTAAATATCTTGGCTGGATTGTTACTAAATATCTTGGCTGGATTATTTACTAACAGTAAATATGAGATGGTCACAGAATTTACTGATCCACTACTAATATACTGATCCTTCTACGATCCACTACAAAGATACTGATCCCTCTACATCTCATAACAGAAAAAAGTATTAGTGATTTATTAGAAGAAGCATGTAGTAGTTTGGAGATTGTTCGAGAATTAATGTTATCATCTGAACACACTAATATATGAATAAACGAAAAACCACTAATATTTATCTTAGAGTAGGTACAACTTGTAAATAACGATAAATATAATCTCTGAAGTCAGAAAAGTCTGCCTTCATGGCGAGGGAATCCATAAAACAGTCAACGATTTGCTTTCATGCAAAATTCAGACTGAAGCGAAAAGCCCAGGTGCCATAGCTTAATAGTGGGCAAATGCAGAAGGACAAATTCAGAAAATGCTACAGTAGTTGCACATTGTGCTTTTCTTATAGTTTTTGAAATCTCCTACATGCTATAAATTTATCAGAAAATCTCTTGTCTCCCACATCAATGCACATTAAGAAATGCAGCTTCACCGTATTCACTGTTTAATGATGCTGGCAGCATTTTAAGATCAGTATTGTGTGTGTGTGTGTATATATATATTTATTGTATAAGAATAACTACGAGATTGCTTACGAGATAATACATATATAACCGGCATTGCTTACAAGATAATTAATATATAACCGAGTATTGCTACGGGATAATTCATATATAACCGGCATTGTTTAGAATAATTCATATATGCCAGCATTGCTCGAGATAATTCATACATGACCGGTGTACTCACGAGAATTCATATATAGCGGACATTGTTTACGAGATATACATATATAACGGCATTGCTTTGAGATAATTAATATATAACCGGCATTGCTACGAGGATAATACATATATATAACCGGCACTGCTTACTAGATAATACATATATAACCGGCACTGCTTACTAGATAATACATATATAACCGGCATTGCTCAGATAATTAATATATCCGGGATTGTTTACGGGATAATTCTATATAACTGGCATTGCTTACGAGATATAATATATAACCGGGAGCAAGGACTGTTATAGGCCTCATCTAAATAATGAGAAATGCCTGCCGTCAAGTCAACCGTACCTTCACGTGGTGCTCCCTTTTTAACTATACGGCTCTGACAAGCGAGTCCCCAGCCTATAACTGGGCCCCCAATGTCGGAAGGGGTAAAATACCAGGCTATGGCTGGGGTAAGCCAGACAAAAACCCCTGGGAGGTGTGATCCCCGATAGGGGGAAGCGGGTGCATGGCCCACCTGTGTGTGGACAAGTCCAGATCCCCACCAAGATCACACCCAGGAGCTCACCTCGTTTGAAAAAAACCTAGATGGTAACTCCTAAAAACCTCTGATGCCTGGCAGGCAGTGTTGGGAAAGACCAGGACATGGATAGGAAGACTCCTTAACTTCCCCCACTGAAGACGGACATGTCAGCCAGAATGGCGTGGGCACCCAGAAATGGAAAAGACATCAACGCACAATACGGTTAGTGAGTATGCTCAGATATTTACTTAGATATGGGGTTGCTCCTGTGGACTGCTGCCAGGCGGGAGCAGCGCCGGATCCCAAGCCTCGAAGGATCCACCCCAGCTACTGACAGTAGCTCTGCGCATCGAAGAACCAGGATTAAGCAGAGTAATGCCACTGGTCAAAACAAGAACAGCACACTAAAGATCATGCAATGGAATGCAGAAGGCGTTGCCATGAAGAAACTAGAACTCAAAAATTCCTACATGAACAATAGATCGATATCATATGCATACAGGAAACACATCTAAATAAAAACTGCTTCTACATCAGAGGCTATGAGGCATACAGACTGGATAGAGACGGACACAAGGGAGGCATCACACTAGTCAAAAACAACATCGCAGCCTCAGAAACCTCCAGAAGTACAGGTGAAGCCGAACACCTAACAGTCAAAATACATGTCCTCCCAGAACCTACATATTTACAAACTACTACGCCCAAACAATAAGAAATTAGAACTAGAGAGCATACATACAGCTAAGAACAAAATAATCCTGAGCGACTTTAACAGCCACTCTCCCAGGTGAGGATATGCTACTATGGATTCAGAGGAGATGAAGTAGAGGAATGGATGATGGAAAACCTACTCATACTCATAAACAAACCTGATTCAGAGCCAACTTTCTACTCAAGAGTATGGAGAACACAAAGCACACCCGATCTGGCAATAGCTACAGAAGACATCCAGAGATGTGCAGAAAGAGTGATGAAACTAGGAGGAGCGACCACAAACCAATCATTATTACTGTAGGAAGCTCAAGTCACCAGAAAACAGGAAAAAAATAGCCAGCTGGAACTACAAAAAGGCAACTGGAACCTGTACAGAAACCTAACTGAGGGAAAACTGACAGAAACCCACACAACAAACAACATCCAGAAAAACATTACAACTCTCACAAACATCATGCTAAAAAAAAAAAAAATATAACCGGGATTGTTTACGGAATAATTCATATATAACCGGCATTTTTTACTAGATAATTCATATATAACCGTAATTGATTTCGGAATAATTCATTATAACCGGCATTGTTTACGGAATAATTCTATATACTGGACATTGTTTACGAGATGATATATAATCGGCAATGTTTTCTATTGTTCAAGAGTTGTTCAATGAACTAGGGGAACAGAGTAAATGATAATTTATAGAGATTTGATTTTGCAAAAGCATGACGTGTTTGCACACCTGACATGAGACTGACATGATGTGCATCTACTGTCACATCATCGTTTACTTTAAGGCAGAGGTCATTCTAGAGATGGGTTTATCCACCATACAGAACAGTTTTAACCTGACCTGGAATTTTCTAAACGAAGTAGTTATTCTGTCGACTGTGAATAACCACTTAGAAAAGCGTTATTCAGTGGGACATAAGATAAAGCTGATTCGATTGAATAGCGGTTAAGCGCATACCTGATTTTTAATGGCGATCGAGAAAGGAGCGACATCTCCGACTCTTAAAGATTTTGAAGCAGCCCAAAGCGTCGAAGAGGAAAGTGTGTTCTTTTTGTTTCGAGCAGCTCAGAAAGTAAATTACGTTTTACTTTATTTTAATATTAGTTTCCATTATAATATGTTAGTGTAAACTAGTTAGTGTAAAAGTGTAGCGCAACAATACATATATTATATATTTCATATATAATGATATATATTATATACAATACAGTACACTATTGAACCCTATTTTAAAACAATTGAAGATAAAATCATTACTTTGTAAATATACATGAATTGAAATATTTATATGCTATAAGCCGTTATATGCTATAGTGCTATTTTAATTGAGGGTAATAGTTTTAAACACGTTTCTAGTAAAATGGTCACATAAATTTGATAAATCTGAACCATTGATTCAAATAGTTTTCCATTTGATATCCTTGTAGTTAAAGAAAGAATCACCATATTTTGACAGCATTACTTATGAGCATGTGAATTGCAAAGTAGTACAGAAAAGAGAACAAGTGAGAAACATTTTGAAGAAAGCCCACACTAGAAAACAAAATCTATACAATAGAACTAATCGGAAAGTAAAGCGGACCGTCAATATGGCCAAAAAGAAAAATGGCATAAAACAGTAGCAGATGGATCGGTTTCAAGATACGGCGGATAGCTGTGTTTATTTCGCTAGGCGCGATGTTGGATTATTTCACCCTTTTCCAGTGTTTGTGCCGTGTGCAATGTTCATAAATTCTACAGGGTATTTATATTCATTATTGAATTATATTTTCAATGGATGGCCGACCTGGAGTAGGGTGGGATCCGATGTTTCGCGCTGATCGTTACCGACATGCAGCGGCCGTGTTAGCGAATCTGAACAAATAGGCGAGCCCTCTCTCCCTCTGAAAAGGTGCTGAATCGGCGATACTGGCCAAAAGGCGCTACAAAAACCATAGTATCACGCATCTCACGCTTATATAAGATGATTATACCGTCCGATAAAATTATGATGTAGATCGACACACCGAGCCGTGCGTAGTTGAAGTAGTGTTGGGCACGAAAACCCGGGCCGACCTGCCCCTTCCATAGACATCGAAGACTCCCGCCGTATCAGGCGACAGTATATTGAACATGATTCAGAAAGCGAGAGCGCCAAAGTGCCACTTGTCATTATGCACTGGAGCATGAAGGAGTAAACAGCAAGCAGGCTGGATATAACAAAAAAACAGAATTGGAAAACATCTTACACGAAAAGCAGGTCAGTATTTGTTGTATCCAAGAGACGCACTTGCAAATGAAAACATTCAAAATAAGGGATACCAATGCCATAGATCGGACAGACAAGATAGGAGAAAGGAGGATACTCACTCTAGTGAAAAACAACATACATTCCACTGAAAAACAGACACACATGGAGCGGGCCAGTACCAACTTTCGAACTACAAACAGATAGCACAAACATAGTTACTAAATTATTACTGCCCAAACGACAAACCACAGAACCTCAACACAATACAGGTACCTGCCACTAACTTTATTGCAGTTGGAGATTTCAAGTCACTCCCAGAGCTGGGGATACAACCACCTAGATCGCAGGGGAAGAGGTAAACATGGCAAGATGATCACTCTCTTATACTAATCAATGCCCCTCTGCACCCCACCTTCTACTCAGAAGATGGCACTCAACTTCCCTCCTGATCTAGCCTTCTCTACCCCAGACATATCTGGACTGATAAGCAGAGAGATAGGAGATCAACTAGGAGGAAGTGACCATCGGCCAGTATTTCTTACCATCATGAGTGTAACCATTGACACCAGCCCTGCCATCACTAGATGGAACTATAAAAAGGCCAACTGGGAACTCTTCAGACATCAGACAACTTCACTTTTGTCTGAACTAATTGTGAAAGATGGTGATATCAATAAAGTAGTAAAGACTTTAACAGATGCATTCTTCTAGCATAAAGAAGCCATTCCTAGAGGATGTCAGCGGGATACATTCCATACTGGTCAAGCACACTGCAAAAGTGTCAGGAGGACATGAATGAAGCCAGGAAGAATGCAGAATCTCTGCCTTCGCTAGAATCCCACAATAAATGGAAAGTGGCACAGCATTCCAGAAAACAAAGCTAATAGAAAACAGGAAAGCTGGAGAGACAAAACAACAGCTCTAAACCTAGAAAAAGATGGTGGAAAACTCTGGCAGCTAGTTAAGTCCCTAAATGAATAACCTACATCAACAAGACAGAGTATTACACTGGAGGAAAGCGGCAAAATTATAAGGAAAAACAACGCAGATCTGCTTGCTACTACATATAGTAGAAAGCAATCTCAGCATAGACAAAGACCATCAAAAAAAAATTAGAACAGAATTACAAGTGAATAGAAGGCTGCCTCACCCTCTGCTCCAATGGAGAACCTATCACTCTGGAGAACTACAAAACTCAATTTCTAAACTTAAAAATAAAAAATCACCTGGCCCAGACAAAATTAGCAACGAAATGCTTATAAACCTGAGCTTAGTAGCTAAGTTAAAGTTGCTTCAAATTATAAACCACAGCTGGCAGAAAGGTGTAGTCCCCCCAAATCTGGAGAGAAGCCATCACACTACCCATACTGAAAAAAGGAAAATGCAGAACCAAGGCTTCAAGCTATCGACCAATCAGTCTGACAAGCTGTGTTGCTAAAACCATGGAAAGAGTCATCAACAACAGATTGAAATGGTTTTAGAATCTGAGCAGATTTTGGTTCGGAACAAGCAGGATTCAGGGAATGCCATAGCATAGAAGACCAAGTTACCTATGTAGCCCAGTCCGTTGAAGATGCCTTCCAAGAGAAAAAAAGGTGCTAACATTATGGGTAGACTTCAAGCAGGCCTTCGACAAGGTGTGGAAAGATGGTCTTATGGCAAAGCTCAAAAATGGAATCAAGGCAACATGCAAGATGGATCAATCGTTCCTGCACAATAGAAGAACCAGAGTCACACTCGATGGACATCAGAGCAAAAAGGTCTTACTGCGTCATGGGGTACCTCAGGGAGGAGTATGTCTCAACTCTCTTCCTTGTCTACATCAACGACCTAGTAAAGGATCTGCAAGCTGGAGTGAAGGCGCTCTATATGCAGATGATTTAGTGCTATGGTGCGCAGATGAACACACAACATCTGCAACCGGTAGAATACAGCGAGCAGCAGATAAACTTATGGAATGGGCGAGAAATGGTGCGTTACAATCAACACAGACAAAACCTCCACAACACTGTTCTCCCTCTCCCCCAGGGACAAAGCAGCCAACACACATAGAACCACCCCAATACAGAAGAAAGCAATCCAACATCTAGGGATCACTTTTGATAAGCGACTCGCATGGAACAAGCATATAGAAAACACAGAAGGAAAGGCCAGACGAAAAATTGGAATACTCAGAAAATTGGCAGGTACCAACTGGGGAGCTAATGAACACACACTTAAGAAAGTCTACAGCGGAACAATCAGACCTCACCAAGTTGGCTCAACAGCATGGCTCGCTGCTAACACACACCTGCAGACATTGGACAGAGTGCAAAATCAAGCACTCAGGATCATCACTGGAGCCATGAAATCTACGCCTATCACAGAGATGCAAAAAAAACCACTGGAGTACAAGCCTGGCTTACAGAGGAAACCAGAATATGATCCAGATGAAATACACCAGTATGCCCTTGCATCCAATGAAGCAAGATTAAATGATCTGGCCTGGGACTAACGCGCAGCTTACGTCCATCGGAAGCGACTAAAAAGACAGTACCACGATGACCTACCAATACCAACACGCTGATACCTAGTCTCGACCCTGTTCCTGGGAACAAGTTAGCGATACAGCAAAAATCATAACAATTAGTGGAATCACAACTGGAGAAATACACAATGACCTGCAGAAGAGAACAGCCACTATGTGCATGATCAAGAAAACTACCTAAACAATCATGGATCACGTCTACACGATGGATCTGCAGCAGATGCAATTAAGACGGAGGGGCTGGTATCTATATTACATATCCCAACAATCACACGAAACAAAGTACATGCCAACTGGTAAATTTTGTTCAAACTACACACTGAGGCTCAAGCACTACTACAGGCCGCAATCATGATCAATAATTCCAACTCTGACTGCCAACAAGTGGTATTTTTCACAGACGCGCTATCTGTTTTGCAAGCCCTACAGAGTAACCATCCATCCCTAGAAAGAGCTCAGCAAGATCTCTACCAACAAAGAGTTACACTTCAGTGGGTACCATCACACTGCGGAGTGCCAGGTAACGAGAAGGCAGACAAACTTGCTAAAGGGAGCAGAATGTGAACAAATAGATAATGAAATCACATACTTTGAAAAAAAAAAAGAGCTATCATGGACATTAGAAAAGAACCTACACCATCCACGATACTACCACACACTTGACCGACAAGGACAGACTATCATCTTCCGACTCAGGATAGGTCATAACAGACTGAACAAACACCTCCACAGGCTCCGATTGTCCCCAACCCCTCTGTGCCCCTGTGGCTCCACTGAACAAACCACAGAACATGTCCTGCAAGACTGGCCCCTGTATGTCCTCCCAAGAAAGGAATGCTGGCCCTACAACACTACATTCAAAACTACATGGCACTAGAGATGAGCTCCAGACAACAGTCGATTTCATCATAAAAACGCGTCTAACGGTATAATCATCAAAAACGATCGAAAGAAGAAGAAGAAGTAGCAGATCTTGGCGTAGGAAGAAATGGGGCTAAAGCATGGTCATTACTGAGCAATTTGTGTGGATAAAAACGTCGAAACAACCCCAGACCTATAAGTACAGATAAAGCAACAATAGTGGAAGATCAAAAGAAAGCAGAAATATTTAACAAATACTTTGCTTCCATTAACAGAACAGATAAACATACAACGAAGGACAAAGACCGCATACATGAGCTCAAGATAAAAGAACATGCCTGCAGCACCAATATTGCACTCTTTGAGGACGACTTCACACAAACTGAGCTCACTAGAGCAATGAAGAATCTAAAACTTCGGAAGTCACCAGGTCCAGACAAAATACATAATGAGATGCTCATCCACCTTGGTAATGTTGGTAAAGCAGTGATCCTAAATCTAATTAATAAAACTTGGAATGAGGGTACATTGCCCAAGACATGGAAAGAATCAACAATAACACCTATCTTGAAGAAAGGAAAACCATCTGAAAGGCGTGAAAAGCTATAGGTAATATCCCTCACTTCATGCCTAGGTAAACTAGCTGAAAGAATGATTAATCACCGGTTATATTGGTGGCTCAAAACCACCAAGATGCTGAACATGTACCAAGCAGGGTTTAAGTAGGACAGAGACTGATGATCAGATTTTAGACTGAGCCAAATGATCATTAATGGGTTCCAGGGGGGAAAACACACTACTGCTGTATTCATTGACTTGCAACAAGCATACGACAGAGTGTGGCGAAAAGGATTGCTGGGTAAAATGTTAGATACAGAAATCCATGGTAAGATGTATCGTTGGGTGAAAACATCCCTCCAGACGCACAATCCAGACAAGATCAACAATGGCATCTCTTTAAGCAGGTGCAAGAAGAGTCTACCCAGGGCTCCCCACTAAGTTGTACACTTTTCCTCCTGTTTCTGAATGACATGCCCAAAGAGCTACTGACAGAAAAAGCATTATATGCTGATGACCTGGTTCTTTGGCACACCAGCAATCACACTGGCTTCAGTGAAAGGCGGCTAAATGAAGACCTTGACAGGCTTAGTAAATACTGTGTAACATGGAAATTGAAAGTGAACTCACCAAGTCAGCCTACTCTATTTTCATAGGAGTAACAAGGTGGCAAGAAAATATTACACTAACACTAGATGGTAATATTTTAAAAGAAGATACCCAACATACCTAGGGGTGACGATGGATAGGCAGCTCTCATTTAACAAACATGTCCAAAACCTGAAGTTAAAGTCAAAAAAAGAGACTAAATCTCCTAAAGCGACTTCAAGTACCTCATGGCGCAAACAAAAACACACTAGGCAACTCTCATCGGTTATATGCGCTCTGTAATGGATTGCACCTAGCACTGCAGGCAACATGTAGTAAAACAACAAGGAAGCTCTGGACAAAGTACAGAGCCAGGCAGTAATTTCATCTCTGGAGGTATGAGATCAGCCCTGACAGCAGCATGAAATCCATACAAACATCGAGCCCTTGCGAATCGTAGAGAGGCAGCAGTAGTAAGACAGTGGAAAGATATAAAGACTTAAGTAGAAACCACCCTAACAGACAATTAGTAGACAACTGGCGACCACAGCACAGACTGAAGCAAAAACAATCCTAGATGTGGCATTAGGCCTGCAAGAAAAATATCACATGCCGGAGAACAGGAGCACAAATTGTACACAGAAGTCCCTCAAGTGTAGTCTGCCTGTCCAAAAATAAACACCACACTTACCAAAGACATCACCAAGAAGAACTCAGACCCAGTAGATCTCTGGATGGTGGCCCAAGACACCATACTATCTTTCCCAGGCAGTGGATACATGTATATACAGATGGCTCAGCCTTCAAGGGGACTATTAATGCTGGATACGGTGCACGGATAGAATACCCAGACAAATGTGTGACTGAGTTGCAAAATGCATGTGGAAAGTACTGTTCTAATTTGAGGCGAGACCATTGCCATTGAGCTTCAGTGCACCATCTTACAAACATATTCCAGCTCCATCCTGAAAAACCCAGCACACAGTTATCTTTACTGATGGTAAGTCAGTGCTACAGTCACTAGAAAATGCAAACCCTGAGAGCCCAGCGTGCCAGTCCCTGGCTCTATCCATCAGTTCATTCATCAGCACCTTTGCGTCAAGCTTACCTTACAGTGGATACCAGGACACAGCAACATACAAGGAAATGAAAGAGCAGACATCCTTGCAAAGGCAGGGCAAATAAGTCAACAGCATGACAGACCAATAACTCTGCAGACTGTTAAACAAATAATAAGAAGTAACAAGAAGGAGGAGTGGATGAATGAGTGGGCAATGGGCAAAACTGGCAGAGCCCTCTTTAAACACATGACCACTCCAAATCCCAAAGATGCTATAAATGACCTCATACGACAAGAACAAGTCATTATTTTCCGCCTTAGGACACAACATGTGCCCCTGAATGCTCACCTACACGCATCCAACCAAAGATTGCCCCACAATGTCAACTGTGTGACTATTCAGAAAAAAACTGTCACACACCATCTCTTCCAGTGCCCTGCACTCAGTGACCTCACCTACAAGTACCTACCTCCAGACCCAGATGTTAGAAAACTCTATGCTAACACACCACAACTCAGACAGACCTGTAAATTCACTGCCATGGCCTCAAGTCGAAGGGCAAATGCTCAGATGACTGCTGGATCGGAAAAGTAAAGTAAAGTAAAGTAAGTTTACGAGATGATATATAATCGGCAATGTTTTCTATTGTTCAAGAGTTGTTCAAGGAACTAGGGGAACAGAAAATGATAATTTATAGAGATGTGATTTTGCAAAAGCATGACGTGTTTGCACACACTGACATGGAGACTGACATGATGTGCATCTACCGTCACATCATCGTTGCTTTAAGGCAGAGGTCATTCTAGAAGGTGGGTTTATCCACCATACAGGAACTTAAGTTTTAACCCTGACCTGGAATTTTCTAGAACGAAGTGGTTATTCACAATCGACTGTGAATAACCGCCCAGTGAAAACGTTATTCAGTCGGACATAAATAAAGCTGATTCGATTGAATGACGGTTAGCGCCTTCATATTTTTTTAATGGCGATCGAAAGGAGCGACATCTCCGACTCTTAAAGATTTTGAAGCAGCCCTTAAAGCGTCACGAAGAGGAAAGTCGTGTTCTTTTTTGAGCAGCTCAAAGAAAGTAAGATTCGTTTTACTTATTTAATGTTAGTTTCCATTATAATATGTTAGTGTAAACTAAGTTAGTGTAAAAAGTGTAAAGCAACAATACATATATTATATATTTCATATATAATGATATATATTATATACAATACAGTACACTATTGAACCCTATTTTAAAACAATTGAAGATAAAATCATTACTTTGTAAATATACATAATTGAAATATCTTTCTTTCTTTCTCGAATCCTGTATGCCTCACAGCGTCAGGTCAGGAAGAGATTTCTAAAACGGGCCCTAGTATGCGCTGTAGATAGTCTCTTTGTCGCCTCTGTTATCTCTGAGTCCATCTTTTGCGTAGCCGGCCTTTTGCTTTTACCCATTGTATCGAGCAGCATTGCTCTTTGAGGTGCACTGTCTGATGGTAATCTGCTTACGTGACCGAACCATTTAATTTGTTGTTTCTTGATGAAGTCTAGTACTGATGTTGTACCCACTTTTTCCTGATGTCTTCATTTCTCAACAGGTCTCTTCTTGTTACACCCAGCATTCTGCGTAGACACTTCATCTCTGTTGTGACTAGTTTTCTTCTATCGTTTGTTGTCAGCGTCCAGGTTTGCTTGGTAACATAATGTGGGAGAAAGATTGTGTTGAACATTGCTCTTTTTGTGTTCATGGTGCAGTGTTTGCATCTTAAAATTAACGCATTGCCTATCATTTGATTTGCTTTGTTGCATCTAGTGTTGAATTTCATTAGTTATTCTTCCATTTGCTGAAAAATGCTCCCCAGGTATGTGAAATCTTTTACTTGATTTAGTAGATGATTATCGATGAAGATGTTGGTAGTGTTTTCTCTCTGCGAATGTCATTACTTCTGTTTATTGATGTTAATTCTCATGTTGTATTCGTTACATGCTAACTGGAGTCTGTTGATGTGTTGTTGTAGCTGTTCTTCTGTTGTTATGATTGCCTGATCGTCTGCAAAAGAAATTCATTAGAGTTCTCGAGGTTGTTTCCTTAGCGTGGTGTTAGCTATTTTACAAATGTGGTCAATGTCGTGATGAATAGCAGCGGGGAAATTGAAATATATTATATGCTATAGGCCGTTATATGCTATAGTGCCTATTTTAATTTTGGGGTGGGGGTGGTGGTGGCGGTAATAGTTTTCGACACATTTCTAGTAAAATGGTCACATAAATTTGATAAGAAATCTGAACCATTGATTCAAATAGTTTTCCATTTGATATCCTTGTAGTTGAAGAAAGAATCACCATATTTTGACAGCATTACTTATGAGCATGTGAGGTACACATGCAAGCATGTACGGTGTTGACTTACCTCCCTTCAGGACATTCAAGACTGAATGCCCTGCTTCAGTCTTGGTGCATCTAGTGGAGGATGGGACTACAGGTGTACTTCAAATCTTCACCTGCAATCTGGTTCACGAGAACCACCCTACTGGACAAGAGGTAATTTTATTGTCTAGTATATTTTCTCAGACGAAATCAAAGACATGTCTGGTCAACGACTAGTGACCACTGTTATAAGAAAGAGAAGTTGGAGATATGTTGGACACAACGAATATCAAAGCAGGCATTGAAGTGGGATGCAAGTGGTTCAAGAAAGAGAGAATGACCTAAGGAGACCTGAAATGAACTTTGCTGAGAGAGGCAAGAAATATCGGTCTCAGTTCCATGGAAAAGATTGAGCGAGTTGCCCAGGATAGAGCAGTATGGAGAAATTACTTGCAGGCCCTATGTAACATATGGTCGAGAGGAATTATTATTTATATTATTATTATATTTTCTAATGTGCTACATGACAATCTTTGTACATATTTTTTTTTAAACATGTTTAAGAAATAGTTATAGATTAATTAAAACTGTTTGAATTTTTTCGTTTCCCCCCCAGGGAAAAAAACAATTTCTAATGAATTGGCAACAATTTTTTTTTCCCTCAAGTCCGTTTCCAGCAAAACATTAAAAAAAATTTTTTTCCCCATGGGAAAAAATCTCTGGGGAAGAAAAGCAAACTGGCGCAGCTTTTTTAAACAGGGGGGCGGGAAAAAAGGGGAGACCTTTCAAAAACGCTAGAAAAGTTGCAGGCTGAAAGGGGAGATATTTAGCGTTTTTTTCAAAAAAACTCCATTCCCCAAGTTTTTATAATGGATACAACATATAAAGTAAAAAAATAATTTTCCTCTTCTGAATATTCTTGTGACAGCAATGTAAGGATGGCCTGTATTTCATGCTTCTGGCTTCAGAAGACTATTCTCTTCTTGCCTGCCCTTTTTTGCAGATTTTTCCCTTATCCACCAAAACAATATTTGTTGATACGGACATGGCAGAAATATGTAAATCGGTCCTGTCTACCATCTGTTGTTATTCGTCTTTGTGCTTTCCACACAGCCACAGCTGTCAAAAGCTCTCCAACAAAAAAAAATTTGCCTCCTATGAAGTTTCTTGTCTTTTTGATCTGTTGCAGATAAAAAATACTGACTGATTTGTCACAGACAATGTCTTAAAAGACAAAATCTGTGAACTTTCATCTCCTGATGTTCTTGCATACTTTAATTCCAACTGGTGGAACTGCCCCTCAACTTTGGCTGCTTCTTTCTTGACACCCCAACATTTCACATAAACAACAAATCTGGAAACATTCCATCAGAAAATTAAGTGAGTCCTGCCCTCTAAAACTCCACTAAACATTTATCACAGAACTCTTAGAACAACACAAAAATCATCGCAACCCAGAGATGCCTCTGCTCATACATTCAATGTCATTAAAATACAACACAAAACATAGTCAGACATTATAATAATTCCCGAATGACCTCACTTCTTTTGGAGCAAAAGTTGTCATTGAACAATATTTTCTCTATAAGAAAACTATCTCTTTCAGTGTTCACTAGCTTGTTCTGGACATACAGTTTGTCTTCTGCTACTCCTGGCTCATTTTCAGTACGTTGCACTATTCACTCTTGTTCTTGTGATTTCTTTTAAAATTCCATTTACCATGTGGACATATTTGCTCTAAGCTCTTATCTTTGTCTGCCCCTTTATCACTGTGATAATGAACGCTTTAAAAACACTCCTTTTCTTGACTAGTATTACAGCATTTCACATGAAGTTCTGCCCATGCGAAATGCTAGCACTCCTGAATCTTTTCTATCACATAAAAAATTACAAAGGCCATTGAATTTTCTTTCTTTATTGGGAGAACAGGCTTTTAGACTGCTATCTCTCATCATCAAATTGTTTAAAATGGCGTGGAAATGTTACTATTCCTTCCTTGGGTGTATTGTTACTTGTGTTTAGAATAATATCTATCTGAGGAAAAATATAAATCGTTTACTATAGTGACTGTCATATAGTTATTCATATGCATAGGTTCGATAGGTTACCATATGAGCTAGCACACTATTTTTAAAACTGAAGAATGTCCATCCTTTATTAAAAAGTCTGTAACGTAAGGGAGTGGATGAGTCATTATGATCAACGGCCGCAAACGAAAGGCAGAGGTGTGCCCGAGGCGCTTAGGGGCATCAAATGATTTGGGGGCTGGCCCTGGAAGAAATTGGGACTTCACCACGAAACCAAAGACGAGAATGAACAAAACATCCATCTGAAGATAAACAATACATGAAAACATCCATCTGAAAATAAACAATACATGAAAACATCCATCTGAAGATAAAACAATACATGAAAACAAGGAAAAGACATTCGTTTTGCAACATGGAATGTTAGAACCTTACACCAAGAAGGGAAAAATGAACAATTTAATACTGAGCAACAGATATGAAGGTAGATATTATGGGGTCAGAAACAAGATGGAAAGGGAGGGATACACATGAAGAGATGACTATTATTTATACATTCAGAAGGAGAACATCATGAACGAGGGAAAAAAAGAGATGACTATATATTTATACATTCAGGAGTAGAACATCATGAGCAAGGGGTACACAAGAAGAGATGACTATATATTTATACATTCCCGAAGTAGACTCATGGAACAGGGGTACACAAGAAGAGATGACTATATATTTATATATTCAGGAGTAGAACATCATGAAAGAGGGAACACAAGAAGAGATGACTATATATTTATACATTCAGAGTAGAACATCATGAGGAGGGGTACAAGAAGAGATGACTATATATTTATACATTCAGGAGTAGAACATCATGAGCGAGGATACAAAGAAGAGATGACTATATATTTATACATTCAGGAGTAGAAAATCATGAACGAGGGTAAAAGAAGAGATGACTATATATTTATACATTCAGGAAAGAACATCATGAGCGGGGTACACAAAAAGAGATGACTATATATTTATACATTACGAGAACATCATGAACGAGGGGACACAAAAAGAGATGACTATATATTTATACATTCAAAATAGAACATCATGACGAGGGCACAAGAAGAGATGACTATATATTTATACATTCAGGAGTAGAACATCATGAACAAGGGGTACACAAGAAGAGATGACTATATATTTATACATTCAAGAGGAGAACATCATGAAGCAGGGGGACACAAGAAGAGATAACTATATATTTATACATTCACGAGGAGAACATCATGAAGCAGGGGCACAAGAAGAGATGACTATATTTATACATTCAGAGGAGAACATCATGAAGGGGTACACAAGAAGAGATGACTATATATTTATACATTCAAGGGAAAATCAGAACGAGGATACACAAGAAGAGATGACTATATTTTATACATTCAGGGTAGAACATCATGAGCAAGGGTACACAAGAAGAGATGACTATATATTTATACATTCAGGAGAAGAACATCATGAACGAGGGATACACAAGAAGAGATGACTATATATTTATACATTCACGAGGAGAACATCATGAACGAGGATACACAAAAAAGAATGACTATATATTTATACATTCACGAGGAGAAACATCATGAACGAGGGATCACAAGAAAGAGATGACTATATATTTATACATTCACGAGGGGAACATCATGAACGAGGGATACACAAGAAGAGATGACTATATATTTATACATTCAGGAGGAGAATATCATGAGCGAGGGATACACAAGAAGAGATGACTATATATTTATACATTCAGGAGGAGAACATCATGAGCGAGGGGTACACAAGAAGAGATGACTATATATTTATACATTCAGGAGGAGAATATCATGAGCGAGGTACACAAAAAAGAGATGACTATATATTTATCATTCAGAAGGGGAACATCATGACGAGGATACACAAGAAGAGATGACTATATATTTATACATTCAAAGGGGAACATCATGAAGGGTACACAAGAAGAGATGACTATATATTTATACATTCAGGAGGAGAACATCATGAGAGGGAGGTATACTAATAAAAGGAAATAAGAAAACATCAGTGGTTTTGGACGTAAACGACAGAATGATGCTTTTAACAAGCAGGACCGTCTATTCGGAAGATGCACATCACAACATTTTGTGGATGGTTAACAAGCATTGATTCTTTGGAAGTATTTAATGAGCATTTAATGAACAAAAGAACGTTGTTGCAAAAAATTTACTGGAAACAGCAAAAGCAAAAAAGACAGCAACAAACAGTTGCTGCAGAATTTAGTTGCTGCAAGGACAGATGTACAATGTGCAGTGCAAATCATTTTATGAGGAATCAGGGACAGGTTTTCCAATTCAAAAATTTTTGGGAGTGTTGGTTTAAAGTGGAATTCAGATATTTAAGGCAGACTTGTTTCGGAATTTAAAAACCCCACTTTTTAAAGATAAACCGACTGTTTAAGATAAAACCGCACTGTTTACAAAAGGGGAATTTCTGAATAGTATCATGTCCGTTGTACAGATTTGCTCTGGCAATGGTTGGACGCTAACACATTTTGGGTTTTCATACTTGAACAAAAAGCGATACCAAAGGGGCAATACAGAAATGCTGCAGAGGGACCTCCTGCAAAGGGAAGCCCAAAACGAGGCAGATTTTTTATATCGGGCTCGAAAGGAGAAATGCTAAAATAGATCACAATTACGCCATTTTCTGGGACATCCTTAAAAACGGAAAAGATGTGGGATCAATTTCCCAAGGGAAGGACGAACCCTGTTTCTGGCCATGGGACATAAAAGGGAACAAGCCGTGGAAAAAACCCTAAACCCCAAAATAACAAAAGGTCTTAAAAAAAGGCCCCACTTAAAAAAAAGCAGCAGGATTGCTGAAAAGACAGATGCTAAAAGAAACAAATACAAAGACAGAAATCCAGAAGACAAGAAAAAGGGAAAATATTTAAGGGGACTTTTATATAGGGAAAACGTTGCATGCAAAGATGTAGGGGAAAAGGCGATATATGAACCTGAATAAAAGTTTAGTGGTAGCCCCCTTAAGACGGCATATATCCCCACAAAAAAAAAAACCCAAAATTATTCATAGAACGAAAGAAAATCCAGGGGGGTAACCCACTGGCTAAAACAAGCACAAAAGGTGATTTACGGAACTTTTAAGAAATTTACTGACACAAAACCCCCATCCCCCCAAAAACTACGCGGGGCTTCAACCCAAAAAAAAAAAAATCCCACATTTTTAAACAGCTAACGGCAACACAGCATAACATAGATCTGATAACCCGTCCCTGGAACCCCCCGGTCTCTTTTCGGACCCCCTGGGTGCCGTGCCCCAGAAAAAATTAAAAAAACGAGCCCAAGACCTACAACAGAACAGAAGGGAGAAATGTGATGAAGGGGAAACAATCCTAGCAAAATTCGGGAAGGTGCAATGCTGTGTCTAGTTACTATTTATCCCGGGGTTCTGGTAGCTTATTTTATCTACTTGCCATTCAGAGTCCCTCAAAAAGTGCATTTTTTTGGAAAAAATTTTCTATTGCAAAATTTATCCCCTTAATCCATTATGAAAGCAAGAAATGTTCCTAAAAAGCAGAATTCTAAAATCCCAAAAAACGAATAAAAAGTTGTTAAAAAAAAGGGTTAAACAGGTTCTGTAATCCCAAAAAGCGAGATTACAATTAGCCAGCATTTCAAACCGTATTCTTCCCTCACTCGCTCATTTCAAACCTTATTGTATAAATTGTACTCAGGAATTAAAGACTGCAAAAAGTAAAATTGTAATTTTTGTCACTGGTTTAAAGAAGATTGTCAATGGAGAATTGACCCATTTTCTTTTATTTACTTCATAAACAGGAACATGGTTTATTTGTCTGGTCAGGGGAACTGGTTTCATTTGTCTTAAAACCTCCGGAACACTTGATATGGGCCCAAAAAAAAATCCTCACGCCTGCATGAAAATTTATACTTTGGGCTTTTTTCGGGAGTCTTGACGTTGGCCCACTATTTGTTGACAAAAAGAACACTAAAAGTATATTTGGTTGTTTGAAACTATTCATTTAATTAATGATGATCTGGGGAACGATTTCCAGTAAGATGGTGAGCTTTTCCCCATCTCCCTAGACCATGTTTAAAAATTTTTAGAGGAAAGGACTTGCAAAAAGGTGTCCTCCCTTTCCCCCATTTTCTGCATGTGGTTTTTTTCTGGGGGTATTTTTAAGTAGGCTTAAAAAAAAAAACCTTTTAGGATAACATCACAAGGTCATTGTGTTTTGCCTCAGATTATTGAGACTAGCCCCTTTATCAGTGGGGAGAGCTCCATGGGCTTATCAATTCCCGGGTGCACTCAAGCAAAATCAAGTTTGACAAAATATTTGAACTTTGTTAGAAAACAACCGGATCCCTTTGCCCCACAAAGTGAAGGGGGGAAGGGACAAAAAATCTTACAAATGGGCTATTTTTTGTTTTTTTGTTGTTTTTAAACCAAAATCCTCTTTTTGATTTTGATATCTCCAAGAACATGTTCGTTGCACATTGGTTTGGGAGGCCCCTAAACACAGACTTCCGTTTAGGGCCGTGATCCGATTTCAGCCAAACCTCCTTAGCCCTTAAAAGCGTGGCAGGTAAAAGTGGTTCCCCAAATTTCCCCCTCCCCTCGGGCGGACTGTGTTTTTAGTGGACAGATGGTCCAAGATAAATTGAACTTCAGTCACCTAAGAAGTAAGATTGATTCCTTCTGTTAAGATGCACAAGTGCGTTTTCCAGAATCACTAGATTATATATTTGTAGCCCGGCAAGTTGGGTTTATACAAAAAAACCCCCAAGGGCAAAAAACCACCGGGGGAAAAAATTTAAAAAATTAAGTTTGGAAACTCTGGTCCCACCTCCCACCCCCCCAGTCCTGGGAAGGGGAGAAGAAACTCTGAAAACCTGCTAGGGTGAGACACAAACAGAAAAGACAAAAAAAAATTTTAGTTCCTGGACTTCCTAAAAAGTCCATCATAAAACAGTTACAACACTTCTACCGTTGGGGTTTAAAAGAGCCACAACCTTAAACATGGAAAAAAGTCCAGGACATATCGATTCTCTGGGTGCATCAAGACATTCAAGTTTGACAAAAATTTTCGAACTTTTAGAAAACAACCGGGTCCCCCCTGCCTACAGGGAAGTGAAGTGGTTTAAAAGGGTTTTAAAAATCTGGGACAAGATGGACTGTGTTTTAAAATGAAAATTCCAAAAACAACAACTTCATCACCTAACGAATGCATTATTCCTTCTGACATGCCCAAAACAAATTGTTTCAAGGGTTCGTTTTTTTTGTGTAGCCAAAGGGGTTCGTAAAAATTAAAACCCTAAGATGTAAAAATCGCGGAAATTTAAAAAATTACCAGTCAAAACCTGAACCCCCGACCTCCCAGCGCCATCGGTTTATGGAAGGGGCAGAGAAGGAACTCTGAAAACCTCGGCTGGGGAAAAAACAGAAGAGAGTGAAAAAAATCCCGTTCCGGACTTCAAAAAAAGTTCAAGTCCATCATAAAGCAGTTACAACAGCTTCAAACCTGGGATTAAAGGCCAGCCATTTATCAGTGGAGGGGGTCCCTGGACATATCATTCTCTGGATGCACTAAGGGAATTCCCAAATTTACAAAACTTTTCAGAACTTTGTTGAGAAAACCCGGGCTGTGCAAAATTTTGTCAGTTTCTTTTTCCATCCCTTCCCTTTTTTTCCCAAAAAGGACCCCCCTTTTCTTAGGGGGTCCCCAAGCCATCTTACCACTGGAAAAAATTAGGCCAAAAAAACCAAAACAATAGAACAAAGACATGGGGGCTTGACCTCGCCCTTGGCGCCCCAGGCCCAAAGGGCAAACTTTTCCCGTCTGTTCGCTAATTTCCCGGGGGATTTAATAAAATCATCATCATCCCCAAAGCAGATGCCTTTATTGTTCATTCAGTATCGAGTGTTACAGATTGTTATATGAACAATTTGCCGTTCTAGAATATTATGTGTTTTTGGTACATACAAAATTACGGTAGTTATTAGCTGCAGTAGATCGATTACTCAAATTGTATGACGCGCTGAAATCACTCCTCTCAGGAGTAAAACCGCCTAGAGTTTTGTTAACCTTATTTAAAAACCAGTTGGCCTTGTGTACTGTCTAGGACAAATCGTGGGCAGTGTGAAATAAGAATGGTTTTTGTGATATCAGTAATTTTCACAACGCCAAGATGAGGCAGCACTTACACACATATCCACAATAACTAAATTAAGAACTTTCGGGGAAAACTAGAATAGATTTGCAATTTAGTGAGCAAACAATGTTTGATGTTTAAAAACAGATGCGATTCAAATGCGGAAACTAATGAGGTGATTTATTGATGGCTGTTTTTTATGGCTAAACAGAAGCTGCCATTCAGGTCACAGCAAATGGAAAGATTCCCGTAACCGGTGAAACTACATTGAAATAATGCATTTATTTCTAAATAAGATAGCAAGTTGGATTTACATCTTCAGAGTAAGGAGGGGATGGCGTTTAGGACAGACGCACCCTAAACATAAATTTTGAGAATCCATGTTTTGTGTGTCAGACATGGCACCCGGAGTTCAGGTTTGCAGGCAATCATCCGTGTGATGGAGCAACTAGACATTACGAAATAAGCCATGGCGACTCAGATTTCAGCATTCTCTGGAGAAGCTATGAAATTTACAAAATGGACAGCTGAAATAGAAAATATTGCATTCAGTACAGGGACTGTGGACCAAGAGGAAGAAAAAATATATGCTACAGACCAGAGCAGATCTGGTTCAAACTATATAAGGAGGTTCAAAGAAAGTCGGAGGAGACCTGGGAAGAATTTAAAATAGATTTCATGCGGTAGATATGTCACAATATCAGATGCTTAAGGTAGATGGGTACATGGTAGGGTCAAAAACTCTAATTTTCATCACAGAATCAAAATTTCAGGGGTATAGTATAAGAATGGACTTCACACCAAAAAAATTAATTATGCAAATTACCCTATCCAATATGGCCACACAGTACATAAATTATAGATCTTTAAAGTTCATAACTAAGGTGTTGATTGCTGGATTTCAGTGAAACTAGGCATATTGATTTATTATATGTAGATTGATGGCCTGAAGTAGAATGATAGGGCATGGACAAAAGTTTTTTTAATGAATTTTAAAAATATCAAGTCCATATTTGTGCCTCATTATATATGCATAATGGTCATAAAACCATAACTATGAATTCAATTTTTTGTCCATTCTAGGTCAGCCCCTGCGATAACGTATACAGATGGTTGTTTCAAATTCCAAGCGAATTGAATGCACTTAAGCAGAGTTATCTTATTTCAAAGATCACAACTTAGGGTAAAACATAATTCTGAGAAAACGAAGAAAAACTGAAAAAGTACTCACTATTTGTTGTTTATTGACCTCCAGTTGAATAAAGGTCTCATTCTATTGCTGCTGCAGTGTCTATGAATCCCTTTCGCAGTATAAGATAAACCCATGTCCTATGTTGTCTTGATCACACTGTGTTTCACTTTCAAATACTTTAATTTTCTTTACAGAGAAGCAGACATTCGCAGTGTATTCACTATTGACAACAGGTGCATCACGTTTGTTTATCTCTAGCTTATCTGATTTAGTGTACCGTTTTCCACAAAACTTACGCTTACCAGATTTTCTATTCTGTTTCTTGTTTCCCATTATGAACAAAAGAAATGTTACTAACCACTATCCCTCCAGATTAGCCTACCTTATCGTGGTTGGAGGGTTTGCGTGCCTTGGTGATCCTTCAGGCTCCCGGCAGGGCTAACCAAGCCGAACAGACTGAAGGTGAAAGGCCAGACCAAAAGGGGGGGAGCAGGATAGGGCCTAAAGGGGGGGAAACAAAACCCCCGGAGGGGGAAATGTCGGCTGAACCAACCCATCCCCCAACACAAACACCCCTTCCCCCTTGAGGAGGATTTTTTTTTTTGTCTTATCCCCCTACTTTTTTTACAATTTTTCACCCCCGAGTTAGCCCACAGTCTTCTAGCAAAGAGGTAAGTCGGAGGCAACCACCCAAAGAGGCGACTAGCAATTTTACCAACATAAACGAATGAATTTTTCTATGTATTTAAAAAGATATGGTGTCCCCAAGAAGAACTACTGACAGAATGGAAATTTAAAAAGAAGCAGAGACCACCCCGGGGAAAAACACCACAAAAAATTCAGCATGCCAAGGCTATATTTAAAGGGACACAAAGCCAGGCAGAGGAGATAAACTTTGAGTCCTTAAACTTTGAAAGAGATACCAGGAAACTAAGTTAAAAAACTTAATGTTGAAGGTATCACTTCACACCAAAAGGAAAGACCAGGGGGGGGGATCAAAGCCCACAGAGCTGGGGTATGCCCAAATGGACAGTAGGGGAGGTGTTTGAAAACTGGCAAAAAAAAACTAACCTGTCAATCAGCCCCCACCCAAACCCTTTCCCACTCCAGATCATGGACCCCCACACCAGACTCCCCTTTCCCACCCTGGGACCGGGGAATGGAACATTACACGGTTTTTGGGGAAAAACACAGGAAAGCATCATCGCCAGTATTTCTACGTTAAAAATCAACTCAGGGGGCAGCACTTATCTAGGGGGAAATTTAAAAGAAGGCAGATTGACAATGTATAAGCATCGCCCCAGATACTGACACTAGGTCTATCACTGACAAGGACATCAACAAGGTAGTTGTTGAGTTCACATTAAAACAGGTTTCCCCTTTAAAAACCCCAAGAGGAGCCGAAAGACAACCTTTTTACTGGAGCGGGAAATTTGGGAACATGAATAATGTGAAACGAAAGAGGAGAGACCACTATCCAAGAACACCACAACAAATACTGAAAGGATTTTTCAAAGGGCGCTGAGGAAAGGGAGGATGAAGGGAAAACAGAGTCCAAATTTGAAAGAAAACCCAGAAGTTGAAGAAAAACATGAAGGAAAGGGAGAAACAAAGATTGATTAAACAAAGAGGGAAACATCCCACGGGAAAACAGGGTGATCATTTTGCAGACCCCTTTCAAAGACAGAAAATTAAAATTAAAAAACAAACAGCGAGATTCGGGAGAAAAGCAAAATGTAGAGCAAGAAAACAATACCTGAAGTGATGAAGACCCCAACACATTTAAAGAACTGTAACAGAAATCCAAATTAAATTGAGAAAATCACCAGAGTGATGGGGGTCCAATGAGATGATTAAGAATTTGGGAACCCGCAAAAAAAAAGCCCAGATTTAAATTTTACTGGGTCAAGTTCCAGACCTGGAGAAAGAAACCATGATACCGCTTCAAACCCAAAAGATATACTTCTCCGTTACGACCACGCAAAGTTTCTTGAAAAAAGGGAACGATAATCAATTGACTGGTGGATTTTGGGCGAAACGCCGCAGGGGTTTTCCAGAAAGTTATTTACTGAAGCCCCCAAAATACCTTTCAAAGATTGAGGACACCCCCCAAAAAAGAAACTGGTACTACACATGGATAGACCAAAGGGAAACCCTTTTTGAAAGGTTTGAAAAAAGGGACCAAGAAACTGAGAAATAAAAATAAAGGGGTGGGATGAAAGAGGGATAAAGATACTTACAAAACAGAAAAGCCAGAGTGACTAGATGGATAAAGAGAAAAAAGTTCACCATCGTAAAGGGCCCTAAAGGGGGAAGATTGCCCCCAATTTTGTTTTTCTCACCCTGGCGGGAGTTACCACGGGGGAGAAAAGGAATGTACGCTGAGATCGGGAAATGGTGCACAAATGAGTATGCAACAGTGGCCACCAAATTGATAAAAAGACGAGATCCCTTAACCCCTCATGGGCAAACAGATGGTGCAACATCACCAAGATTAGCACTACTTTTCTTCTCCAAAAAAAAAGCTGGCACCATTAAAATAAATGGAGAACTGCTAAGAGAAGACAAGAAACCCCACCATTTTGGAGTTACATTCGATGATAACTGACGGGGAAGCAGCACATCAAAAAACAGAGAAAAGGGCCCAGGGGGAAAGTTAGCCATCCTGAAAAAATTAAGTGGAACCACTTTAAAAAAAAATATTTTAAAAATTTATCAGCAGGGGATACACCACACCTGGGAAAATGGGTAGCTGCATGGTGTCCAGCGTCAAAACCCAATTAGGAGAACTGAACGGTGCAAAAAAGGCGCTTCGTGTTTACAGGAGCAATGAAAACAACACCAATAGGGGGATGGAAAGAGTGGGGGGTCAAGCACTGAGAGAACCGAGACACAAAAGTGATACGAGGCAGAAAAATTTTGAGGGAAAAACCCCCCAATGGGAAAAAGATTCCAAAAAGCAGGGGGGTAAAAGAAGCAGTTTTTTTCACCAGGCCAAAAGACTGAATAGGCAAACCTTGACTCACGTTGCACCCTTTTTAAAGTTCGTGAGAGCAACCCGGGGGGAGGAGACTAAAAAAGATGTATCCAGCAAAAGGGAAAAGGGAAAATTTAAAGGATGGAGAAGAGCATACAAACCCAAAAGTCACCTTGTTTATTGATGAAGAATACCCCATGACCCCGGGGCCGGGATACACGGATGGGCAGCAGAAAAAGCAGGAAGAATGGAGGAGCAGGAGGTAATAGAATACCAAAAAGCTTTTGAGATGCGATTAAAAAATAAAAATTTTTAAACTATGATGCAGAATTAGGCAATCAAGGCAAATGAAAACTGTTGAAACCGACCCCCCTCAACCTGTTGATTTTTTACTGATGCAAACAGACCCAACACTTCCTCCCGAAAAATTAGGGTTTAGACCCCACTGTCTAAATTTTCCAAAACATCCCGGGCGCCTTGAGTGGATACCTCTACGGGGAAAACCAAATAAACACAGACCATTTAAGGGGTTGAGGAGAGCAGGTTGGGAATTTAATGAGAAAGCCCCAAAAAACACGACGAATATAATATAGAATTGAACAAGTTGTTATTCTGGGCCAAAAAGGAAATGGTCCCGGGACATGTATAAAATTCAAGATTGGAATTCAGCCATTTTAAGTGGACAGGCAAACCAGACTGAGAGACATACTTCAAGACTGCCCCAAAATGAACACTGAGGCAAACCACTGGCCCAACGAAACAACACTGACAAAAAACTAAGACCCTGGGAGCTACAAAAACAGGGAAAATTTTAAAAAAGACAACATTAATATATAATATATTTCAAAAAAGGAAAAGGACTAACCACTATCAAAAGATAAACATGATAAGAAAAAAAGATATGATGTTGGGAAAATACATAATGTTAGTAGAAATGTTCAAAACGAAATCTAGTCAAACACAATTTTGAATGTTCAGCAAATCAAGTGACTTCCCCCGGAACACAGTGTATATGGACTTTGTCACAAAAAATTTTAATTTGAGTTTTAAGATTTGGGAAATTTTTATGTTCTGAAGGTATTCACATGAACCAATGTAAACATTGGTTAGCAAGTCCCCAAGGAGGGGTAGAGAAACACTGATTCCTACCAAAGCAGAGACATATATGCTTTTTTATTATTTTAAAACTGGGGTATTTATGAAAAATTTGAGCAAGGAAAAAAAAATTTTAAAAAAATTGTTTTATGATTTTCACCGAATTTTTTCCATTTTTTTTATTATAAATATTGGTTTTTTAAGAGTTCTTCCCTTTTAAAATCTTTTTGTTTTATTTCAACTGTTTTATTATACACTTGTCAACCTTGTTATTTTATTGTCCCGTTTTCAATTTATATAAAAGACGAAGTTAATATGGGCAAAGATGTTTTTCGTTTGCTTGTGCTGATTGTGCTTGTTTTTCCGAATTCCAGTGAATTGAGGATTTGGAAGAAAGGATAGTTATTTTTTCCAACTTTTATGTAATGTTTCAGTTTAAAACATAGAATGCATCAGGTCGACGGGGTTTTGGCCACAACACAGTGTTCTCCCCGTATATTGTCATAAGTCATAACACCAGATCCACCGGATAAGTGGAAACCTCTGCTGTTTATCGGGGAGGGGCACTATTGCCTGGGCAACCAAATGGTTGTCCAAGATGGGGAATAGCCTCATGTGGATGTGGAAGGAAGGGGGAAAACCCCCACATTATTTTCCCCAAAAAATGATGGATCCAAATCACAACTAAATGGGAATTGGAAAAGTAAAAAATGGCCCAAACACGAAAGCATGAAGGAAAAGGGAAAAAATGCAAAACTTTTTGGGGAAATGAGATGCAATTGGGGTTAACCCAAACAAAAGCTATAGGGTCATTTACTCTGGAGGGGAAAACGACATAGAGGGGGAGGAATAATATTAGATTCAGAGAGATCAAAGACGGGGATACTGACAGTTTCAGAAGAAAACACAACGGGGGATGGACGAATATTCGATAAACCCCATGATGCAGAGAACACCCAAAAATACCCGAAAATGCAAGGACCCCAATACTTGTGCTGAAGGGGAAAACCAAAAAAACATTGGGGGAAAATCTCCAGGTCCAGATAAATAGCAGCAGAAGAAATTCAAGCCTAGGAAATTTTGGGAACAAGTGATAAGGGGCTTTTAAACACATTGCAGGGGTTAAATTTCAAAAGAAAAACCATATTATTCTTCCAAGAAATAAAGAGGAATGTAAGATCCCCACAATTCTTAAGACATATGACAAAAGCACGAAAAATGAGAAAGGAAAGAAAGAATGGCCCAGAAACATGATGAAGGGATTTTTGAGGCAAGGGCATGCACCCATTTTTCCTGAAATAAAAAAAAGATCAATAAAAAAAAGGACTTATTTTGGTTTTGATACACCAAGGCTTCACAATGACGCCATCAAAAACTTTCCAAAAAGTTAAGAGCAAAGATCTAAGAATCATTCAGAATATATACGGCAGCAAAAAGAGCAAAAAATAACAAAAAAAATTGGGAATTTCCGAAGATAAAAAGGGGTTAAGAAAGGGGATGGTTTTATCACCAGACCTGTTCTCATGTATTGGAAAGTTTTGGGTCTATAAAGTTTTTCCCAGAATAGGGGGTGACATATCATAAATAACCTGAGAACGCTGATGATACTGTCTTAATAGCAAGAAATTAAAGGGAGCACAGAAATAGTTGATATGGTTGTGACAGAAAAACAATAAGGACTTGGTTTGAATATTAACTTTTCCCCCAAGAAACCCCACAGCTTACTGAATAGTTTGTATGCCAAACACATCCCAGCGTTTGGTTTGGGCCCAAAATTTTTGTTTACTGCTCAGGGGGTTTCGATGAAACCATTTTTTTTTTTACAAATACAACGACAGAAAACCCTTTTTGCTAGGGATTTTGGTCTGACCTTTTTGACTAACTTTTTTTCGTTGCCAAAAGGTAAATTTTTGTATGTTAATTAAGAAAGAGTTTTTTTCACACTCAACGCAAAAGCTGAACAAGCTTTGGGTATGTTCCAACTTTTGAAAATTGAAAAGGGATTTCGGGGACAGTGAATCGTTGAGAAAATTTAGTAGTAGTGGTTCAGTATTGTTCTGATAATGAAACTGATAGTGACTGTGAGGGGGGGGGTTTTCCACGATTTGACTGTTAGGGGGTCTACCACCCTAGCCCCAAAAAGAAAAAACATGCCGTCAGGGCCGGTTCAACCCAAATGCTAGCACATTATACTAGAAGACTGCAGACTCAGACTGGGATGGAATGGGGTTTGGGATTTTTCCCCCAAAGAACAGAATAAAATTTATTTATTCAATTTTCTTCCCACCAGGAAATTTTCTCCCCCCTTTTTGATAAACACGCTTAAGGTTTTTCCCAGAAAATTTTTAAAGATAAATTTTTGAAACCCATTATTTCTATCAATGACTATGTGTCTTCAAAATAAAAAAAACCAAAGAGGACAAGAAACAGTTATAAAAAATTATTTTCCAAAAACCCGGAAAAGAGATTAAAGTTTTTTACTTTAATTGAAAAGGGGGCCAAAAGGCCCAGAATTAGAGATTATTGGACCAAAAACCCCTACTTTTTGGTATTCCCATTTGTTTTTCAGGTTTTCCTAACAGGGGTTTGGGGAAATATCACAAATGCCAGGGGGGAACCCAAAGGGAGCGGAGTCAAACAAAAAATTAAACCCGCCGAATGCAAAAGCTTCCAAGATCTTCACCCCTTCCAATCTTTCAATTGATGAAATTTTTTTGGGTTCAAAGGGATGAGGGAAGCAAAATTTTAATACACAAAAACCCCAAATACATCAAACTTTGGCTTTGTGCAAACCCCACCACAACATCCTTTTACTTTTAAAAAAACCATGTTCATGTTGAAAAGATGGGTCGAGGTTTTCCCGACTTTACTCAAAAAATTGAGAAAGGGGACCACCATCTTTAAATAGGTTTCACTGCTCTTCCAGTTATACTTATTCCCCTTGAAGGGAAAATTTTTTTACTGGGAAAATGTCAAAGAAAAAAACTCCCGGGGGCTCAAAGATCTGAAATTAAAACAGGGCATGGTTTTTGATGGCAAAAGGGTTTGGGGGAGGGGAAAAAAAAAAAATTTGCCCTCCATCGCCTTTAGCAAAAATGTTTCAAATGCCATTTGTTTGACAAAAAGTCAATGAATGGGTGTGACAAAAAAGGGCAAAAAATTTTATTATTGAATTTTTGAACCCCCCAAAAAAAAGGGGAAGAAAATTTTTTTCTTGTTCAAATTGCAAATAACCCCTTTTTTTTAAAAACCTATCCGAAAAAAAACTGGTTTTGGGGTTTCAAACCATGCTTGTTCAGAGTTAAAACACACTGCACAGCTGAGAAGGAAATTACTTTTTGATCCCCCGAGATGTAATTTTACTAGAAAGGCTATGCATTTAGTTGAGAACAACAAAAAGACAGAAATGTCTAGTCTGCAGCACCCCGAAAAATTTAAATAAATTTTATCTGTTGGGAAATTTTACCCCCAATCTTTACCCAAGACTTGTTTTGCTTTTATATAAGTCAAATTCCGCTCATGAAAGCAAAATAATAAAATGTTACTAAAGATATAAAGGGGTTTAGGATAATGCAAATTTTTTATATAATGCCAATTTTAGAATTTTTGCTTTGGTGGTGGTGATAAAAAGAGAGTAAAGTTTTTAATAATTTTTAAATTTCTAAAAAATACAAAGTTGAAAATGAAAATTTAAAAAATGTGGGGATAAATTTTCGTTTTAAAATACAGGGATTATATGGATTTTCCCGGGGGAAGTTGAATTTTTTTCATTTTTTATTTGTTTTTTTCAAAAATAAAATACAAAAACTTTACAAAAAAATAAAATTTACAGGGATAACTATTATCAGATTGTTCAGAATTTAATTTATTTTGAACAAAGTAAAATTTTAGCCACATGAATAAAATGAATTTCAAGATCACAGTTTGTTTTTTTAGAAATGTTTCTGGCAGAGCGGACCCCCCTCCAAAAATTTTCTTGACTATGAAAAAAAAGCAGATCTTCCCAAACACCATCACAGAAAGGGGACTGATCAAGACAAGGCAGAATTTAAATACCTGAGTCCGGTTAACTGATGGCAGATGCTGACGAAAAAAAAGAATAGCAACGAAAAATCATTCCTGAAGATGAAAGCATTATTGCAACAAGTCCTTGTCAATCCCGATCAGAATGCAGATTCAGGACATAGAACCAATACTGAATAGATGCGAGTCATGGAAATGAAACCAATCAAAAAACATGAGGGCCAAAAAAATGTGGTTTACAGGGAAGAACCATGGACTGCAAAATGACATGTTGAGGTGTGAATGAGACAAAAGTGAGAAAGCTTTATATCAAAAAGAAAAAGGGCATCATTTTTCGGCATTTATGAGGAGGGAGGTTTAGAAAAAAAACAACTGGGAAAGCGAGGGATGAGACAAGAGGAAGGCAGAGAGAGAAAATTTTGGATATCCTGACATCATGGCATGGAAGAGATAACATCTGAGATGATAGCAAAACACCAAAGATCCATGATCACCTAAGCCAGAAGGCACAACACCTAATGATGAGGACATACAAAATATGAAGGAGGGATCCGCAAAGGGGAGATGAAGACGATCAAGATGTATTCAGGATGTAAATAGGGTTTGAGAGGCCTAGGTGAGAGAGTTTCCAGAAGGACAGTTTCAGGTGGCAAATCTCTTCAGGAAAGCTATTTGGTCATGATGATGACATACAAATTGTTGAACGGGGACCAACCCTCATAAAGAGAAATTATAGAGAATGGAAGACAAACATGAGGGTAGAAAACAGAAAGACAAGAAATGTTGAAAAAGCCTGACTTCAGGCACGGTAGAGCACCATCGAGATGATAGAAAACACCAACGACAGAGATTTGTGGAGATCCATGATCGCCTACGCACGGCAGCACTGATGATTTAATAATATATATATATGTTATTTATTGACGAAAGGGGTTTGGGGATAGTGTTTTTTTTACCTCCATTGAATTAATTGCTTAAAAATTGAGGAAATAACTAATGGAAAGAGTTACGGCAATCAATAGTCATAAAATGACATTTTAAAAATATTGTTTCCAAAGTTGTTTTATTTTCAGTTTTATCTCTAGAATTGAAATCCATAAGTTTTGATAATTTAAAAAAAAGTTTAAAATCAGTTTTAAACCAATTTACCCGAGATTTAAATGTTTTTAGAGGTAATGTCTAGAAATACCATTTGTTTGGTACTTAGTAATGGGCATTTCTAATCTATAAAACACATTGAATTATATATCGTTTTAAGTTTATTCAAGTACTAAAATACTATATTTCTATTCAAATTAGCTACAAATAATTTAAACTCAATATCGTTTTTAAACCATGTCCAAACATTATAACCGCCTATTTGGGGGGTATCTTTGTATGATAATCTAGATGTATCTTTGCGATCCCATGGTTACAGCCAATGACAGACAAGACAGTTTTAAAAAACTTTCCGCGCATGCTGCTGGGGCAGATTTAGCAGAACATACGATCAGTATCAATGTTCTAAACTACATGACAGGATTCTGAACTTGTAGTTTGTGTATATTACAATCTAACCATACATAACGATTAGCTCATAGATTTAAGGTAAAAATGTTCGAATTTAGTAAAAATATAACATTTACCCAAAAAAAGGAAGTATATGCGAACTCAGTGATATGCTCCATGTGATAGTTGGTATTCAATTATTCATTCAGAATTTTTACTTTCTTGTCATTGTGTTGCAAATATTACCACAATAATGTTCTCAATAACAATGACTTGTAACAGAAGGTTAGTATCACAATTTAAATCATTGCACATGTGATGTTTGTGTTTGGTCAAATGACTTCTCCATAATCGCCACTTTAAAATTAATACTAGGACAGTTCTTGCATGTATAGAGAATGGAGCTGGATATTGCAAGCTTTTAAACACTCTTTTCAACCATGAGCATTTCAGACCAGATGAGAAAACATTTACAATTTGTAAAGAAATTCACCATGCATCACTCGAATCTGCAGATGGAGGTATGAATATTTTTGTTTGAGGCAAATAAATCATCATAAAAATCAATGGCGCCCGAGTGGTTACCGGCCCAAATTTGGGGGGTAAAGAATAGAACCACTGTTACCTGCCATGCATGTCAAGAGGCACAAGGATGTTTGGCTGAAATCGATTACATGTCCTAAACATTGAAGTCTTATGTTTAGGGGCCTACCAAACCAATTTCAACATCACGTTTTTGGCAAAGATCAACAATCACAAAGAGTGATTAAAATTGGTCGGAACGAACACAAAGAAGAAATCATCTAACTATGATATTGAAAATTTTCAAAGAAGATTGCATCAACCACATAGCTAAAGAATGTTTAATTACTGGGCAAACTGAAGAAAGAAAACAAAGACATTCTCAACAGGAAACTGACACAACCAGAGATTAAGATAAATATTTATGCAACACATCTGAAAGTGTATGCTCCTGATACTGATAAAATGAAGAAAAAAGCGTTCTAGGTGGATTCTTTCACATGAGTAGCACAGATTCTGCACCTAGCCACAAATTCTGTCCAGATGGTGAAAAGTCATGGTGTCATTACAGGTGGTCGATTGCTACAAATGCACTTTCAAACATCGCCAACATTCACACCAGAAGTTGGCAAGATGATATATCCCATTTTTGTACGACTAACAGACCCAGCATTACTTGAACGCTGTTCCAATATGGGCACTCAGAATGCCAATGAAAGCTTTAACTCCCTAAGTTGGCAGAGGTGTCCAAAACTATTTTGCATCAAGAAGGTCTGTAGAGACTGCAACATCTCTTGCTGTTTTGGCATTTGAAAACGGTCTGAAAAATGGTCATTACAAAATTAAGACTCCTGTGGACAGGTACATATGCAGCCCATGCACATATGAAGCAACACACCAATAAGTTGACAGATTCAAGAAAGCAGAAACTAGGTATGTCATAGTGCAAGCGTAAAAGCCTGGAAAACGTAGATCAGAGCATGAGTGAACTCAGACGGAAGGAGACATATAATGCAGGTGGATTTAATATATAACCATACTGGATGGATGTTCTGTTCATCATGCAAGTGATTTATGTGGACATTCTTTGGTAAGTTCTTTTCACATTTCACCAAAACTATTTGGCAACCTGACAAGTAATTAATTAAAAAGTTAATATTTCATCTCAGACCACCCCTGGTACTACCTGATAAATAGTATCTCATTTGACTGAGAAATAAGGAAGTTAGCAACTGTTTGACCTGTCTCCCCTTAATGTGTCTTTGCAGTATTGAGATTGAAACAAAGATGGGAATCAGTGCAGATGTACGATGTTCGAATTTTAGATTTGGCAGCGAAAGCTTTTCAAGGTTCAGAGATGGAAGAAAATGGTACTAATCGACAGCTGCGGATATATTTATAGATGGGCTAAGAGTGTAGTCTTAAAGAAAACATGTTGCGGAAAAAAAACAATAGCTTTGATCAAGCGATGTTAGCGGTAGAAGAGCAAAATTTTAAAAAAGGATTAAATACTAGGTTAGAGAAAGTGCCTAGAGCAGAGATAGAATGATTATAGAAGAGAATAGTCCTCAGAGGAGGAACCGGCGATAATTAGATGGGGAACTAACAGGGATATAGGCAGATTTCATTCAGAGAAAAGACGATACATGCAGGATCAGAGTGATATTTTATAATTGTCCGGGAAGAACTATGCCAAGGGAATCCAAATGGTTTGTATGTGGTGAAAATGGAAATGCACATGAGTCATCATTACGTAACATAATTAAACGAGGCTACATACACTTCATATCAGTATGGACGCAAAGACTTGCATCTGAACTAACCCATGTCAATAGCTAGATTGCAAGAGCTTGGATTGAAGACTGGAGTGGCCAGAAAAAAGCAGCACAACAGATGGGTAAAAAGGGAAAGTTGAATACCCCTTACTTTTATTTCAGAGGAAAAAAAACAGACCCATACCCCAGTAGTCATAAAAAAATATCACATCATAGGTGAGAAGTGGGGGGAACTTGTAATAGTTTTTTTGGGGAAGGTTAAAATAATGGAATCACTTTTTATAAACACTAAAGGGCAAACCAGTGGCATTAAACAAGTACCATAGTTTCAGATTGTCGGATTGAGATTGGTCTTAGAAGGATCAGATTTTTGGGGACAAAGGAAAGAATTTAAAAAACTTGCCCCCCTAGGGGTTTTCCGGCCCCAAATTGGGGGAAAGAATAAACCAGTTCCCCTTGAATGCCGAGGAGGCGATTAGGGGTTTGGGTGAAATCGGATGCATTTTCCTAAAAGGGGAAGTTTTGCGTTTTGGAGCCTACCAAACCGCAACATACATGTTCTTAAAAATCAAACATATCACAAAGAGTGATTAAAAATTTAAAAAACGAACAAAAAAGAATGGATGGTAATTTAGTTGGTGTTTTAGCAAGACAAGCATTCTGTGACTGTTCTTCAACGAATTGTCAACCTGCAATGACAACAACACAAAGATGGAATTGGTGGCTCCCCAATTTGACCTTACAACATCTGTAAAAAAATAGAACCCAGGTATGGGGGAGGTTTATCATGATCAACTCCAGAAGTTACTATCCTGATAGGGGAAAAGCAGAAAGTGGTGGAGATGTTTGCTTTGGTTTCTTATCCAAATAGCAACAATAAATGCAATGTACTGGTGTACAGAAGGGTTCATGTATAAATCATGGTACAGCCAAATGTTTAGGATGTACAGATTTCCAGGTGCTTTATACCACAATTCTAAAAGAGCGGAGACTGCACTAATAAAATGGGAAACAATGAGTCCTAGGATAATCACAGCAACATTCAGAACCACCAAAAAGTAAGTATTCTTGAATGTGACCCAGTGTTATGCACCTACCAATGATAAAGAGGAAAAAGTAAAGAGGAATTTTACATAAAACTTCAAATACTATGGAAGTGAATCAGAAATGGGAACATCAAAATTCTGATGGGTGACCTCAATGCCAAAATAGGTTCGGACAACATAAACTCACGAGGGGAGATCATCAGGAAACCACGGACTAGGAATAATGAACGAAAATGGAGAACTATTCACTAATTTCTGTGCAGCGAATCAATACGTCATAGGTGGAAGTGTCTTTACACATAAAAGAATACATAAAGCAACCTTGGTATCACCAGATCACAGAACAGAAAATCAAATTAATACATGCACCAAGCAAAAATTCAGGTCATCTCTACAAGATGTAAAAGAGTCTAGAGGGCAGATGTAGATTCGGATCACCATTTGCTGATAAGTAAATTAAACTGAAGCTTAAGCGATACATAACATCCCATGGACATAGACACCAATATAATGTAGGATACCTCAGAAGTCAAGAAACAAAGGAACAGTTCACGGTCATAGTCTCTAATAAGTATGAGGTGTGCGGCGGGTGGAAAATGAGGTGAGTGGAAGAATGCTGGCAGCAAGCCAAAAATATTGGAATGGAGAAACATGCACAGAGGTATTAGGAAGAAGGAGGCGGAATCACTTAAGGCATGGATAACTCCAGAAACTCTCAAGGAAATAGAAAGAAAGGAAAAAGGAAAGCAGATTTAAATAATAGCAAAACTAGAACTGCCAAAGCCATAGCCAGGAAAAGTACACAGAAGCTAGCAAAAGTGAAAAGAAACAAATAAAGTTAGATAAAAGACAATCGTAGAAGATCTAGCAAGAGAAGCAGAGTAGCTGCAGGAAAAGAAACCTTAGGGATCTTTACAATATCACTGAAAGCTAGCAGAAAAATACAGACCATCAAATGGGTTGATCAAAAATAGTAGTGAGGAAACTATCACTAATGTTAGAGACCAAATGGAAAGATGGATGGAATACTTCAAGGAACTCCTGAACAGACCAGCACCTACAAACCCCCAGATATCCAACCGGCAGAAATTGACTTGGACATCAACTGTGAGAAACCATCCAGGGAGGAGATTAGTAAAGCCATTAAACTTTTAAAAAAGATGGGCGCGGCGGTCAGATGAGCCTATTCAGCAGGCGGTTAAAGCCAACATAAACACATCCACAGAAATACTGTATAAATTATTTAGCAGAATCTAGGAGACAAGAAGAAATACCAGCAAACTGGAGAGAAGGATACCTGGTGAAGCTACCAAAGAAAGGGGACCTTCAGAAGTGCGAAAACTATAGGGGAATAATGCTGTTGTCAGTACCTGGGGCACCCTCCTCACTCATCCTCCTCAGCTCAGGAATATCATCGATATAAAGCTAAAGAGATGAACAGGCAGGCTTCCAGACCAAATGGTCTGTGCTGACAGATAGCCACATTACGTATAATAATAGAGCAAAGTATTGAATGGAAATCCCCACTTTATATCGGATTTGTTGATTATAGAGAAGAAGCTTGACAGTGATGATAGGAAACCCTTTGCAGAGTGTGAGGCATTATGGAATCCCACAGAAATTATTAACCTAATAAAAGCAACATATACAGATATGAAATGTAGAGTTCTTCATGAGGTAAACTAACAGATACTTTCGGAATAGAAACAGGAGTGCGTCAGGGATGTCTTCTATCACCTTTGTTTTTCTTACTGACAATAGACTGGATTACCTGGGAGCCACCACAGTAACTAACACCAGAAATGGAATCAATGGACTCTGACAGAGCAACTAGATGATCTGGACTTCGCTGATGATATAGCCCTTCTGTCACATGCGAAATCAGATGCGGATAAACAACATTGAATCAAAGGTCCAGCAACTAGGGCTGAACATTCGCAAGGGAAAGACAAAGATATTGAGAATTAACCAAACAAGCGACAACTCGATCTCACAGGAAATCCCACTTCAAGAGGTAGAATCATGTACACATATTGGGCAGCAGCAGCTGTGGAGCAAAAGGGTGGAACAGATAGAGATGTTAAAATAAGAATACAGAGAGCAGAGGAGCTTTCATTGCACTGGGGAAACATTTGGGGAAATTAAAGAAATCAAATCTAGAACAAAAATTGGGATATTTAACTCTAATGTTAAAGCAGTTCTACTGTGGGTCAAGAAACATAGAGAACAACTAAAACAATAGCGCGCCATTGCAAACATTCATCAACTGGTGTCTGCGCAGAATGTAGGGAATAAGATGGTATGATAGGGTCACAATAGAGAACTTATGGAGAGAACAAGACAGATTCCAGAAAGTGAGCGAACAGGTTAAAAAAACTGGCGCTGGATGGACACGCTGCGAAAGCCGGAGGGGAATATAACAAGAAGGGTCTGCCTGGAGCCCGCAGGGACAGCGAGAAAGAAGGGGAGGCAGAAATGCATGAAGGCGAGATTTGGAGGCGGAGATCAACAATATAAAGAAGAGCTGGAAGGAGCTGCAGGAGATAGCTAGAGATAGGAAGACTTAGTAGAGTTGGTTGAGGCCTATGCCCAACCCGGAGTAAAGGCAAAGAGAGAGATGCCACACAATGTTCACGCCCAGTAATGTGGATGCACAAAGCAAGTCAAAATTGAGCATTTCATCAACAAGCTTTTGACTAAATTTCAGATATGTCTATCATATAAGGAAGCTATCCCTAGATGAAATGGTGGGGTGTTGGGTGAGGAAGGTAGGTTGGTACCTCACGGGGAAAAGTGACAGCCGTATCCTAGGTATGTCCATGGATGATCATGATCTATTTGGTCCCTGCCCACCTAGCCATCTTTGGCTCCACGTGCCCACACCCCGGGCAACAGTCTCGGCTGACTGGCTAAACAACATGAGTGGGCGGGAGTAATCCTGCTTAACCCTCCCACTTCCCTCCTTTCTTTCCCCTACCCGTCCCCTTTCCCCTCCAATACTCTTAACCACAGTGAGCTCTAATGGCCTCTCCTTATGTACATTCAGATCTGGCACAGCACTACCCAGCATAACTGAGTAGATGTGGTAAACATTTGTATAATATTTGACAATGTACATGCACCCTCTGTGGTTGGAAAGAAGTCAGAAGAATTACTAACTAGATCTGAGGATAGAGAACCAATGTGTGCTGCTTTCTGGCCATTTGACATCCATCGTGCACAAAGGCGCAGTGACTCAGGGCGTGATGATCTCTTGCCTTGAACATTTGGGCCTGGCCTAGAGTATAACTGAGCTCGGCGTGACCAACATGAGCAATCTGGTGGCGGGGAATGAGAACAACGAACCCTACCTTGGCTGCGATATCATTAGCGACACAGAAAGCCCTCATCCACTAGTGCTATGGCAGTATTATTCTGGCTCCTGTCCGGGGTGGGTAGAAATCACAGACTCCCCAGCTTTTCAATGCTATATACAACAATAATAGAAATTCAAGCGAGATCGGATGTCGAGCTCGAATATCCAAGGTCAACGCCAGACAGAAAGTAACCGGGCTGTTCTGTCACAGAAAAAAATTGGCTACTGGAAAAACAAAACAAACAAATGCAAACATAGAAATACACAAAACCCTTGGAGAAGAGGACCTACAGATGTCAGATGACCAAAGAATAAACATTCTTAATATCCTACAGTACAACATCTGTGGCCTAGAGAAACAAAAGAATTGAACTCTCAAGAAAATTATTACATGACCACAAGGTACATGTGGCCCTTTTGCAAAAAACCCTACACAAAGACAGTGACCTGCACTTGACTGGATACACTAGTTATCCTGGGTGTACTGACTGCCGGCATGATCACATGCATGCGATAACGACATTCAGGGAGATGCATCACAGCTTACAACAGCCCATCCCACAGATGTGCAACAAGTACTATGTGGCACTCTGGAGAAATATACCATATACAGCATCTATAACCCCCACACTGAAAACACTCAAACTGCAGAACTGCACAACACACAGTATCGCAAAACTAATGCATATCCGGTGACTTAAATGGACACTCTCCACGTTGGGGCTACCCAGACAACAACAGGACAGGAAAATTAATAGAAGAGCTATGTGATACAACAAATCTATCAGTATTACAGAATGCAGAATCTCCACCAACTCTCTATGCCTGAAGCTCCCTCTCACTTACTCGCCACAGCCATCTGCTCTATCCGACAGCAGAATCCTGCACTGCATTCTCAAATGCCAGTGATATCGGAAGTGATCACAAACCACTCCTTACTACTATAACAACTGTAAGTAGAGCCTGTCGAAAGCAAAAACACGGTGGAACTTCAAAAAAGCTAACTGGAGACTTTTCAGAAACAGCTGACTCTCTGCTTTCCACAAGTTGGAAACCAGCAGTGTTGAGACTTTCCAGCGAAGAAGTAACAAAAGCAATTCTGAAAGCCTCATCATTATATATCCCAAGGGCGGCGGAAATCACACAAACCATTTTGGAACCAGACATACAAAGACACCATCTATGAAAAGGAAGCACATTAAGAAGCTTACTAGAGTCCACACCATCACTGGACATAAAAGTGCAGTACAATAAAGCTTGTGCAAAAGTAAAACTTACTGATTAGGAAGGCTAAAAAAATGAAAAATGGATAGACACATGCTCAAAACTAGATTAGCAGACATAATGGAAAATAAAGCCTGGGCGTTGGTCAACCAATCTGTCTGGGGATAGTAGGAAGACAAATCCCAAACCCAGTGATAGATGGAGGAAAACAATCATTGAAGACCAGAAAAAAGCAGAGGCACTTCAACCGTTACTTTGCATCAGAGTGAACAGAGCAGAACTCACCAGAGATAGAAAGCGTCTGAACCACTTGGGGCTTAACGAGAAAAGCTCAAACAGTAAATACTTCCATTTTAGAAAAGAAATTAATGAACAGGAATTAGAACGGGCATTAAAGAAATTGAAACTTAGAAAGTCTCCTGGACCAGATAAGATCCACACCATGAGGGTCACTTCCAACTTGGGTCCAATAGGGAAGGTAGCAGTTCTCCATCTAATTAATATGACATGGAGAAATGGAGAAATCATACAAAAGTCTGGAGGAGTGCCTTACATATTATCCCTATCCTGAAAAACACCAAACCACCAGGTGAACCCAGAAGCTACAGACCAATCTCCTAATAACATCATGTCCTAGGGAAATTAGCTTAAGGGTATAGGGTATCGTCTCTACTGGTTTCTTGAAAGTACCAACACTCTATGCACCCACCGAACAGGCGGGATTTAGATCCTGGCAACTGCACAGAGGACCAACTCTTTAGGCTTACTCAAGAATACTGCGACAGCTTCCAGAACAACAAACACACAGTAGCCATTTTCTTTGACCTGCAGCAAGCTTACGATCGAAGTATGGAAAAGGCCTCCTTATAGAAGATGATGGACATTGGAATACATGGGAAATTTGTACAACTGGATTAAGTACTTAATTATTGTCTGATCAGACAAAATCAATGATGCAATTTCATCTAAGGAGGTCTTAGAAGAGGATTTACCACAGGGCTCATCCCTAGATTTGCACCCCCTCTTCCTCATATACATCAATGACCTTACCAGAGTCAGATTACTGACTGAAAAAGCGCTATCATGGCGACCTGGCTATTTGGCAAGAGTCGCGGGGATGTAGAAAGTGGAGCCGCGTAAACTTAAACGGAGACCTAAGAAAACTCCATGACTACACCCAGACATGGAAACTAGATAAACTGTGCCAAACAGTGTATACCATCTTCACCTAATAGCCACAAAAGTTGCCAAACAGAATATCACATTAAATCTAGACAATCACGGGCACTAGAGAACAGCACCCACATATCTTGGAGTAACCTTGACCGCCAGCTTAACACAGAAGCATGTGTGGTAGATGTAAAGAACAAAGCATTAAAGAAGATTACAGCTATTGAAGAAGCTTGCTGGCTGTATGGGGATCAGACAAAGATACTCTGAAACATATCTTGGTACATCCGGCTCTGCAATAGAGTACAACAGTGCTCTTCTAACAACTTACTCCAAGACAAACCTTGATTCCCTGGACAGAGTACAGAACAAGTGCCTTCGTCTAATCCAAGCGAACAATGGGGTCAACACCAACCGCCGCATGTGAAATACACACAAATGTGGAACCTCTTGGGTTGCGTAGGGACAAAGCTGCTGTTGGAAGCTTATGAAGAGAACAAAAGAATGAATCAAGATCACCCCAATAAACTGCTTGTTGAGAGGTAGAAACAGAGAAACAGAATTAAACAAAGTCAATCCTCCACCCGTCCAGTAAAGAAATCAAAGAACAAAGGAATGCCACCTTCCAGAAACAAGACAGCAGCTGCGGGGTAATAGCAGAAGCTTACCACCACATACACACTCTTGGAGCCACACAAATTAGAACAAAATTGATAGATGAAGCAACTAAACGCTCCGACCCAGTCAGCCTTATGATAGCATCTCAAAGAACCATTGAGTACTATCCCAAGAATGAATTATGTCTATACTGATGGATCTGCATTTAAAGCCACCATCAAAGCAGGTTCACGAACATATATACAATACCCAGACAGATCATCCGAAGAGCTGTTTTGGTGCATGTGGGGAGATATGCTCCAATTATGAGGCTGAAATTCATGCGATAGAAGCAGCGTTGTACCACCTGAGGCTATTTCCGATGCCTTTCCATCAAAGGCACAAAAACATAGTATCTTCACAGATTCAATGTCTGCCCTTCCAAGCCCTAGAGGATGGTGGACATTGTAAATCAGACGCTATCCCATATAGCCCCTAGATATTGACTTAGACTTATTATCACATGACATCAAGAATAACCATGCAGTGGATCCCTGGACATTCAAACACACCTGGAAATGACAAAGCAGATGAGCTACTGTGAAAAGGGTAAACACAGGAACAACCAATCACAGCAACAACCCTCCATACAGCAAAGCAAATCCTAGCTGACAACAAATAAGGAAATTTGGCACAGACAGATGGGCCATGGGAAACACAGGAAGAGATGTGTACACCCATGCTTGGCTAACCCTTAATGACAAGCATCAACCACCTTACAAGAAGAGATCAAGGCACCATTTTTTAGACTCCGAACCCAACACATAACCTTAATAATCACTTGAACAGAATTCATCCACAACACACTCCAGAGTGCCAACTGTGTGCACATCATCATGAAACCGTTCACCACCACCTCTTCAAGTGTCAAGCACTAGAGACATCAGAAAGACCCTCCTTCCTCCAAGGCCAGATAAATGGAACACACTATACAGAACAAAAGAACAACTTACAGACACATGCAGATACCACTACATAGCATTGGGCGAAGGGCAAAAGCTCAAGTGCCGCTGGACCATTGAAGAAGAAGAAGATGAAATGGTGATTGGATGGAAAAGCAAATGGGCCCACCCCGATATAACCAAAAAAATACACCTGTCTTGAATTGAAGTGTTGTGCCACCCCGACATATGGGCAATCCCCCTACCAAACAAGGCAGATGGGGCGCATAAAATGTTCAATCGCGACTAAGCCAAAAAAATATGTCAAGACCCTCAGCTTGTGTGAAGGTAGTACCGGATACGTAGTCAACATACTGGTCTACTTTGGGAAAAATACACCATTTAGCCCAGAAGTTGATGCTAACAGCTAACAAACAATTAAAGTGTTCGACACATTGCTGCATCCATGTGGTGAGACACCACATATATACCAGACAGTGTATTACAAGTGTGTCCCTGCTTCAATACCTAAATGGAAAGGGCATCACTATCACGGGGATCGTTAATAAAAGCGAGAAGAATTCTCAAATGAAATTAAAGAAGCCACCTCCAAACACATTGAAATGAGGTGGTTTATGGAGACCCATGAAAAAGATTCCTTTGTATCATGGGGATAAAAAAAGTCAAAAGACATCACCAGCCAACTCCCAGCTTAACAAAAGAAAGCTGGCAGTGATTGATGATTATAATCCTGATCATTAAGCGTATGACCAAGTGGATACATGATGATTATAATCCCTACCCAGAATAAATAGCTGTGACAAGTGAATGATCTGTTGTGGCTTATGACAATAGAACCAGAAAGTGGTGGAAAAAGATTTTCTTCTGGATCTTTGAAATTACACAGCTCACGGTATACAAACTGTTTGTGCTGTCCAGGGCAACAAACAGTAAACAGCAGAGCCTACTTCAATTCAAAAGAAAACTTATCCTTGAATTTTCCAATTTTGCAGCGGGTAATTTACAGCAATTGCCAGCTGTACATGGACTGGGAAATTTAAAATGGGGATACAAATCATATTATAAAATGCTACTTCAAAACTATCTTGTCTGCAGTAACCCACAAAATCAGATCACAAGCAAGTTTTATTGTGAAGGTTGTGCAAATAAGCCTCACCTTCTTCAAAACCTCTTTTTGTACAATACCATGACAGAAATTGCAATGTACTGTCTTCTTTGTGCAAATAAGAAATTGCAATGTACCTACCTAATCATTGGTAGTAACTGTTGTAGATAACACTAGCAAACTACAAGAACTCAAAGTTAGGTGTGGTGTAGAAAACTCAAACAAAGCTATGTGGCAGACAAGAATTGTAAACGCTTAAAAGAACCGGTGTGGGTGAAGTACGCCACACTCTGATGGTTATGCAGGGGAGAGATCGGAGCACTTATGGACTAATTTGTTTGGCGTGCAGTGATGGTGATCCGGCGGCTAAACTAAAAAAACTAAACTGTTGTAGATGTGTAAATAGTTGTTAAATATATTTTTTTTAAATGGGAGCCAGATATTTCATACGGTTACATAACCAATTTTTATTCTGCAGTTTGCATGACCAATTTATTTATGGTTACATAGCAAATCAAGTTTCCACTAAAACTATTAAATTCGACAAACGGATAAAATACTCAGCATGAATTGGCTTCCCATGAAACAGTGTCTGTATCAACATTTTGAGGTGAATACATTTAAGAAACATATAGATACAAATGGTGTATAACACGGCTGATGACAGGCGTGTAGTTTTGAAACCTGATGTGTTTTCAAACTGCTCACAGCAATTCAAAGAAGGTATGATCAAATGTTGAAGATTGGCTTGCGTCAGACCCGGTGATTTAAGGTTTAGGACAGTTAAGAAGCAAGGTTCGAGGAATTCAGAGTGCAAGCGTTTCTTTGAATATGTAGGACAAGAATATGTTATATTGTATGCTGTAATTGTGAAACCATGACACCAACTATAGAACTCAGTATTAAAATAGATCAGAGACCTTTAACTGGCTGTCAAGTAGTGGGAAAACTGGTCTCATGTTGAGGATCTCTTGTTCTATTGTTTATGCAAAGATTTAGATCATCTTTGGGTCGTTCTTTATGACCAATTTAATCACTCTTTGCGATATGTTTGATCTTTGCAAGTACATGTATAAATTGTACGATGAGAGTTTTCAAGATGGCGGCCGAATGTCGTGTATAGTGGCTGGCGCTCGCAAAATTCAGGAATTCTATTCTAATTCTGAACATTGGATTAAAATAACCTTACGGAGTACTCATGATACGATAGTTTTAAGCAGGATTACTGTGTTTTTGTGGGTGTTTTGTTTCCATTCTGGGGCGGGATGCTGACGGATCGAGTTGCGCCGTCACTGCATCGTCCTGCCAATGTTTTGAAAGCTGTCGACCCGCTGCCTTTCAAAGGAAATTGTATAACAATCAAAGGCTAGGGAATGCTAATGAAACAAATGCTTGCAGAGAAAAGCGAATGCACCAAACCGTAAAGGCATAACTTGGTGCAACGACCCCTCACAATGAGGAATGGGATAAGCAGTTCTCGGTCGCCAATCTGCCTCAAAGTTGTAGCCGCGTGGAATGCCGGACCTACCATCACGAGGGTGGCCAAAGTTAACTCGCGGGAGATCACGGGAGCAAAGGCAAGGGAACAACAGAAAAATAGATCAGGCCCCCTTCAGGACGCAATGAGACTCGAACATAATTCACTGGAGCGCCGAGATACTACAACAAAAGCAGGCCTAGCAGTTAGACTCGCCAGTGAGAAAATAGGCGTTGCGTGTATCCAGGAAACACACCTCAATCCCCAACACAGATTTTCTGTCAAGGGATATCAGGCATACAGACAAGACAGAGAAAGTCCTGAGAATTACTCATACTAAAGTGCGCAATATATCCCCATAGAGGCTTATATGAAGTGACACAATGGGAAGCGAAATCACTTAGAATTGGCGTCTTTGTAGACAAATAACAAATTCAGATCTACAATATATATTGCCCAAACGCCCAGAGCCCATATGCTGGAGTCACTGACATTGTGTACAAACTGTCTAGTAGTGAGAACTGTAGTCACTCTGAAAGGTAGAGATACCAAGAGAATTAGAGAATCGAAACCCCAATCTAGTGAGAATGCAGAAGAAGACTACATTTAGGACATGTGCATCAATTCGACCTATCCGCCTTAGTAGCCTCTTGGACATGTGTGGTGATTAACCGTGGTTCTATTCTTTACACCCCCAAATTTGGGCCCAGGTAACCACTCGGGCGGTTTGAGGGTAAAACTTTATTCATGACAAAAGCACATGATAATCTGGTTAGAGCAATTAGTTTATCATCACCACAACAAGCATTAGTGTTGTGCCAGATAAAACTCCACAATTCCTACTTGAACAGTTGCATCTGGTCAGAACTCCAAAATAAACAGTATACTTAGTAACACTCAGTGTTTTGCATTTATGACATATATAAAATCACAGTATACCACAGATTTCTGGGAAGATTAAAATATCCATGCTATCATGGGACTCAGAAAATTTAATTCTACCATTGACATAGTTGTAGATTCTGACATCAGCAAATATTTACAAGTCAAGAGCAGCAACCTTTCTGCAACAGAACAAATTGTATCCATTCAGATGGATGAAATTTATGTTAAAGCTGCACTGAATTATGCTGGAAAAAAATATGATTGGCACAGTATCTGTAATAGTTGTAGATAATTCATAAATTCTTGACATTGTTTACGAGAGAATTCATAAATAACCGGTATTGTTTACGAGAGAATTCATATATAACGGCATTGTTCTGAATTCATACATAACCAGCATTGTTTCTGGGAGATTCATACATAACCCGGCATTGTTGAGAGGAATTCATATATAACCTGCGTATTACGAGATAATTCATATATAACCCGGCGTATTTACGAGATAAATTCATACATAACCAGCATTGCATTTTACGAGAGAATTCATACATATGGCATTGTTTTAAAGAATTCATATATAACCTGCATTGTTTACGAGAGAATTCATATATAACCCAGCATTGTTCACGAGATATATGGCGTCCGCCATGGCGATGATGACAACAATCTCAGACGTGTACTGTTGCCTCTCTGGTGTGCGGAGGTGACCTATGAGTCAATCCTAGAACAGAATCCCACGACCACAGGTGGGGCTGCACAATCAAGGTTAGACATGTGCGTGTTGTGTGCTCTGTCTTTTCGCGCTGCTCGTTTTCTCTGTGACTCAACAATACGATGATTCTCAGCTATTCGGGTTCCTCTTTTGTTGTTACAGCGCCACATTTGAAGTCTTGCATGGTTAGCCACGTGTTGTCTCTTGAAACATTTCAAGACACTTTAAGAGTGTCTTTAAAGCGTTACTGTCCACCAGCTAAACGTCTGCCCCCCTTCAAGCTCGCCATACATCAACTGTTTTGGGATGCGTTTATCAGGCGACTGAGCAACGTGACCGGCCCATCTCAGTTGGGCCTTCTGCAACAGGGTGTTGACGCTTGGAATCTTTGCTCTGTGAGAGACTTAGCTGTCTGGAATTTTGTCCTGCCAGTTTATTTTATTATTCTGCGTAGACAGCTTATTATTGAAATGGTTTAATTTTCTTGTGTGTCTGCTATACACTGTCCATGTCTCGCTTATACAGCAGCGTTATTAGCACTATGGCCTGGCTGACTTTCAGCTTTGTGACTATACTTATCCCCTTCCCGTTCCCACACAGTGACACGTAACCTTCGAGCCATAGCACTGGCTTTGGATATCCTATTGTGGACCTCAGAATCTATGTTTGCCGATCTGGATAGGAGGCTGCCGGAATAAGCAAATTTGTCCGTTGACTGGAGGCGCTGGTGTTTAATGTTGATGACTGGATCGTAATACTGTTCTCTGGGCGGGGCTGGAACATGACCTCTGTTTTTAGTGTTAATGGTGAGGCCAAATATCACAGGCCATTGAGAACTTGTCCATGTAAGTCTGCATTTCTTCCTCAGAGTTGGTAAGCGAGAAAGCACAGTCATCAGCAAACAACAGGTTTGAATAGTTGATTCTTTTACCTTGGTGGAGGATTTTAACCTCGAAGGTGAATAGGTTACCGTCTGTCCTGTATCTAATCTTTACCCCATGTTAAACCGCCTTCCCAGACATCCGTGAGCATGGCAGCAAACATCATGCTGAAGAGTGTTGGGGCCAGTACAGCCCTGTTTGGCGCCCGTTGGTGACATGGAAGGCTTCGAGCAGCTCCCTTCGTCAAGTACCGTGCCATCATGCCCTCGTGGAAACTGTTGGGCCGATCTTGATGAATTTCCTTGGGCATCAAATTTTTCCATGATCCATGACCCTCCCTGTTAAACTTTGCGTGCGGCCTTTGTCAGATGGCGAATATATAGAGTTCTGGTGCCAACTCTTGGCATTTCTCCTGTAGACATGAGCAGCAAATATCATCTGCTGTTCCACGACCTGCTCTGAAGCCACATTGGGTCTCCGGGAGTAAGTCCTGTTCCAGGCGATCTGGTCTCATCCAGGTTTGGAATGGTTACTCCTCAACCAGCATTGTTTCCCGAGAGAATTCATACATAACCGGCAGTGTTTACAGGAGAATTCATATAACCAACATTGTTCTGAGAGAATTCATACATAGCATTGTTTCCCGAGAGAATTCATACATAACCGGCATTGTTTACTAGAGAATTCATATATAACCCGACAGTATTTTGAGATAATTCCTTATAACAAGAATTGACATGAAATTTCACATACATACTAAGCGTTCAAAGATTTCTTCCATACATTTCCTTACTCCATACAATGGCACCTCAACTACATCATCACCAAGGAAAAAATGTGATGTATCAGTCACAAAGAGCTACATGCGGAGCAGAGTGTTGGACCAATCATAGATTGATCATGTCAAAACTCAACCTCCATCAAGCCTAAGCAACACCGGGATAGCAAACCAACAAAAGCTGGCAGTCATAGTTAAACGCCCCACATGTGCAGCTTAACCAAGAGACCTGGATGACAAGTTGCGAAGAACCTTCAGTTTGCTTAAGACCAACATGTGCGAAGAGTGGACTACCCTCCCAGGGCCACGCTGGCTATCACCTCTGAGCTCATAGGACACACTGTACGCAAAAGTCATGACTGAATCGATGAAAATAAAGAAATAAGTTTATTCTCCTTGCTAAATGTGAAGCATAAATGAGAAGGTCCATCAAAATGACCCATCATCGTCTATTAAAAAAATTATCATATTTAGTTATTTTTCTGACCATTTGTGACTTCCCCTCGTACAATCTATATAATCACAGTGGTTAACAAGTGGCAAGGTGATATGGAGGCGTTCGAAGAGAGAAGATTAGGCCAAAAACTTTGATCACTTCTGAGAAATTTATCTATTCCAATGAAGATTTTATCTCTTCTGCAACTTATCCGAGTTTACTATGAATGATGTCAGCGGCTCATTGGCATAACAAATCTGTACAGCGGACAGAAAAATGGTATGCCAATAAATAACATAAAAAAGAGGAAAATGAACAATTCGTTCTGGTTTCCAAGATGGCGATAGGCAGATTTTAAATTGCTATTATAGCTCGAGAAAGCGAGCCTATTGTTCTGGTGTTTTCATAGATTAGGGTTTATTATAACTAAAATAAGTACCATCACCATTTGTAGCATTGCAAATGAGCAAGAAGTAGAGGAATTAAGAAATGGGGAAAAGACTATAATGGGACTCTCAAACAATAGGAACAGGATGTTAATGTGCACAATAATTATGTATATATTTATTAAAGGAGCAGTCTATATGAAAAAGAGGCAAAACATGGAGTAAGATTCATAATAGCAAAGAACAGAACATAAACAAAATATATATCAGAAAGATTGATAATAATCACAAGTGAAAGAAAATAGAAAACATAAGTACATACAAATATATGCACCTTGCAACACTGTAGAATACCAAAGAGGAAAAATGAGTTTTACGCAGCAATCAATGATACTGCATAAACAACATTAATCTTGATGAAAATAGTATATCATAAAATAATGATATCTCAAAAACTACCTGGAGTGCGTTTAGCAACCAAGTCCGCAAATGAACATGGCCACCAAGTGGCTACAGGTTACTTGAATTAGGCAGCATGGTCTCATCAAATGGATGAATTGTGAAAATACAACACAAATGTAATAAATTAAACCAGATTATTTGACAAATAATACTACCTTCAACAAGCACTTGGCAATGGACACCAGAGAACAATATTTAACAGTTTTGTTATACTAACTCTGGTATCAGACCTGGACATTGACAACAAATTAGAAAAAGAATCAAATGACAAATGAAGTGTTTATGATGAATTCTAAATGTAACAGATAAATATCAGAAATGATGAAATCAGCAAAAAAACTAAGAATGAAAATAACAGTTTTGAGGTCACCTATAGCCTTTTAGCGTGCAAGAGGGTGATTCTATTCCTCTCATCCACAAACCCCCTGCACGAAGCATGAGTCAAAACAATCCCTCACAAATTATTGACATGGACTATTTTGTACCCCACATCAAATTTCATAATTTTGTTTGTAATCAGGAACATGACTTGGATCAGGGTTAATAAAGTGGATCATACAAGGTTGGTTAAAACATTGCTTTACAAGAATGAGTTGTATCAAATAATGGTTTTATAAGAAGATGAGTAATGGGTGGTTGCTTGTGATAACTGTCTGTCTTGTGGTCTATTGAGTTTGGAGTTGATATTTGTGTGGTCATTGTTAAGATTCTGCTATGTTATGTTGCTGTTCTGTGCATCTTGTACATTCTTGGTTTCATAAACAAATTATATAGCACAAAGACATACCAAAATAAGATGAGCATCCACTGGTTTGCAATTCTTACATCTTGTAACTGAGTAGTGTCTGTGAAATCAATAGCCAAGTCTGGCTGGCAATTATTTTGACATTGTTTTCTTTAATGTAGTTCTTGCAGGCATCCTGATATCACAATCATGTTCTCGAATTGCTTGTTTCTCTGGAACTGTGTTTGAAGAAAATTTGGTTAAATCCCAAAGTACTGTGGTATTCTTGTCTGGAACATCTGATGTTGATTGGTTAAGTGGACCTCCATCATTGCACTTCTGCGAATAACAATGTGTGATCAGTCTCTTTCTTACACAGGAACATCTAGCGACAGTGAACAAGCTGTAGCAGCAGCTAGGGTCCTGATGTAAATTCTGAAGATGGTGTAAACACATTTGCCCAGGAAGTTTTTCTTTAAAACTTTAATGAATTTTGTTTGGGCGGGCTTTGCAGCCTAATCTTAGCGAACTTAACTGCCAAAATGTTCTTTCGTTCTGCTTGAACAATGGACTTGTTTTATTGTGTCAATTGCTGGTAGGACTATAAGCTTTGAGTCTACATCGAGATGACCAGAAAAATATTTTGATCGCTCTGTAGGAATGAATCAAGTACCTTTGGAGCGATAGATAGGCACCTAGTCCCCACTTTTTAAGACCAAAGGTTTACAATACAGATATGATTATTCTTGATAAATTGCCCTGCAGTAGGTGACTCCGGGCCCTGCAGTAGGTAGTAGGAGTCCTGTATGGTAGTTGCATATTACCTCATTACACAGGAACTAATCTGCTCACAACTTTTGGCATCCAGCGAGTACCCAAGTTACTGTGTTTTCATGGACCAGTTAGTACGAGTGCCTCACATAGTGAAACACACCAAAGAACCTTGCCATGTTGCCCAGAATGAGCTTAGATGTCAACAGTTCTACAGTACCAAAAGATTGAGCACTCACATTTGTTCAGTAAGTTTTGATGACTTGGTGAAGAGAGGATCTCACTTTCATTTAATTGACAGCTAAGCAAAAGCGCAGTTATATTGATCTTTTCTTTCAACGTTCTGCTGTGAATGTTGAGGTCCCGAATTGCAACTTCTTGTCTAAAGTATGTGGTAATAATCTGCATGACATTCAAGAAGTAAGCATGTCTATGTTTTGTGGGTTTCTCAAACCTTAACAGTATGAGGACTACCACCCGACTGACTGCATCAAATTAGGCGTCATGACTGAAGGTAATGTGATTCCGAGGATTGAGAGAAGAGCAACAGTTTTGCTGAGCTGAGTCATTACCCTAAATCAAACAGTTGCAATGTTATTCTGCTTCTGTTTTGGACGATACCGCGAATACCTTTTCACCAGAAATAAAAGTAAGCTTTCTGCTGACATTCCTCATTTACCCAAAAAGAAGTTTCATTTAGGCGTAGATACTGTACTGGTGAAGTTTCGGAGCATGACCAATGATAGAGCATGGGCGCAAGATTGTACAGACAACAGCATGGTATGACTACCTCATGCCAAAGTGGTCACACCACAAATCTCTCGTGCCCGGCTTGGACTGTGATCCCTTTTAAATCTGAAATTAAAAGAAAATTGTGTAAAGGCAATCCACTTGGTCAATATCATTTATGCATTCAACTGTCTTTAAAGAAAAATATTAGTCTTTGTAAATCCAGGCAGTTAGAATGTAAACTTGTGGCACTGAAGTCCGCTGTTAGTGGGAATTGATGAAGCCTGTCAACACTACCTCACCTCTCTCTTCTTCTTGGCGTTAAATTCTTTATATTAATTTTAATCACTCTTTGTGATATGTTTGATCTTTACCAGGAAACGTCTAGCATAAATTCTTATTTTGGTTAGTAGGCTAGCATGGAGCTTCTCTGCGTTTTGGAACCGTGGATCGATTTCAGCCAGGCATGTAGTAGCACTCTTACGACATGCGTGGCAGGTAACAGTGGTTCTATTCTTTACACCCCAAATTTGGGCCCAGGTAACCACTCGGGCGACTACTATCTCCAATTCTTAGAGCAATATTCTCTCCTGCCCAGCGTGTTTGTAGGGCGTTGGACGGTGACAAGCCCTCTGTGAGTGTGCGTTCAATTCCACAGGCTGGCAAGAAAAAGCCGCATGTTCTCAAGATTCCCGGTGAGTCGTGGCACCGAGCCGAAGATCTAGCTCAAGTGCTTCTGGATCGGAAAAAAAAAAATCCTAATTTCAATGGATGTTGGCAGAAGAAACAAAACATCAGGTGCCATATCTACTGACATCTTTTCCTATTGCTGCAATGTGTTCTGACCCGTCATCTGTGTAAGTGTCAGTTATGTACCTATACAAGTAGGCCAGCACCTCCGATTTCTGCTATGCTTTTTATTTACTAGGGTAGCTTCCCTGGGTCCTACATCAATCGCCTGTGGCAGCCTGCAACATGGGTCGCAATGGTGCACTCTTTACTACCCTTATGTGGGTGACATACCACAGGCGCCTTGAAGAACAAAATGTATTGCTGCACGGACAGTTGAGTAATCACCAACAGAAGGGAAAGTATACACTGCACTAATAGAACCCAATATTGGAGTATGGATCATCATCTTGGAGTCAGCAGTATCCAAATCAAATCTTCCAGCCCTGGATAAAGAGTACAGAACCAAGCCCTCCGGTTGATTGGAGTGCTATGATCACTCCCATTTCGAGATGGAAAAAAAAATCACATGCCTCCATCACTATCAAAGGCAGACACACAAGGAGCCCTCATACAGGCAGAAAAATACAAGAATATATGCCAACACATCCAATAAAGCTAGGTTCAGGGCCATGGCCAGTGGGAGGTTGAAAAGAAGTAACTTTGTGCACGGTCTAAGAGAGACCTAATCCACAAACATATAAGGACGATCTACCAGACACCCAGTAACACTCTCTCCCCAACCCCAGGGAACAATATAATTTTACCATTAGAACTATACCATATGCCCCCATAAGAGCTAAATGCTCTCCAAAATAAAACAGTAACTGTAATGGGTGATCGAAGAACTATATTAAAACACGGATCAAATATATACACAGGTGGATCGGCAACTAGAGCAGTGAGAAACGGAAGGGGCGAAGGAGTTCATGTAAGATACCCAGACCATATAAATGAATCCACCGGCACATGTACACCCACTGGAAAATTCTCAAACTACTGGAGACTGAAGTACAAGGCTCTAAACATTGCAGCTAAAACAGTAAAAACACTAAAGTCAATGTCAACTTGAATTATATTCCTCACCGATGCACTGTCAGTATTGTATGCCCTAAATGAGCTGAATACCATAAGAAGGGTGGTGCTGCAGTGGATATCATCACACTGTGGCATACCAGAAATGAGGCAGACAAATTAGCTAAAGAAGGAGCAGCACAGGAACAAAGGAATCAATCACTTTCAAGAAAGAAAAAGCTCATCAGGCAATTAGAAAAGATCAGCAAAGAGACAATTTACCACTGCCTAGATGAAACCAAGGCAGGTGATATTGTTTCAACTGGACAACAGGCAGCAGACTAAAACTAGTTACATCACCCACATGTGCATGTGGACAGACAGCTAAACATATTCTGCAAGACTTGTCACCTGATGAATCAACTGCAAAAAGAACACTGGCCAACAGAGACAGACAACACAAAGCTGTTTGGAAGCTTTGATGAACAAACACAACATTATATATCCAGAGAACCGGACTCTTGTGGGCAGTACAGACATCAATGACAGAGAGGATCATAACAGATAGACAGCTACAACAATACCCAATGTAGTCTCCAGCTAACATCAGAAACTACAACAAAAATAAACTTAGATAAAACCAAAGTAATGACATTCATGGAGAAAGTTCTACAAATATAAATCATCAATTAAAACAAGTTTAAAGATTTTACATATCTGAGGAGCATTTTCAATGTGAAACTTAACTAATGAAATTCAACATAGATGCAATAATAATAAATCAAATAAGAGAATGAAAATGGCTCTAATTTTAAAACGTAAATTGCAAGCATATATATCTTCTCGATTGTTCTTTTCAGCCATTTTGATCATTCTTATTGTGATATTATAAGCAGCGTAACACCAAGCAGGTGTGAAACATCACATCTTCAGTACTGTTTGGAGCTCTGGTGCTTATCCTTTAGCTGATGTGTCCAATTTCAGCCAGCATTTATTCAATAGGGTTAGCTTGCCCTGGGTGTACCAAGTCCTACCGATCCTTTATTCTGTATATTTTGGCATGGATCTACGCCGTAAAGAAGGAGAGTACTGCGCTCTTTCTGACTGAGGTCGTTCTGGATTAGGAACATTTCTCAGTCTTTTTTGAGACACCTGTAAGCTTGTCCTGGACGGAGTCTTAGAAGAGCCACTGTACTCAACTCGACATGTCATATATTAGTATTATTCATGATACAACAAAAAGAATCTTTTGTCTGATATTAATTATAATTATGCTATGCTATCCAGCAGCATCACGCCTGGACATTGATGATTGACATAAAACCTCGTGAAAACTGGTCACAACGTAAACGTCTACTAAGGTACTCCACTAGGAATATTAATAAGGGACAAGCAAAACAGCAGAACATCGTTGAGTGAGGTGTACTGTCAATGCAAGAACATCAACAAGATTGAAAAAAAATGTAATTAATCATAATTAATGGTTCGCCAAAACCGAAATGGCGGGTTCAGGTCACATGATGACCACCCAGACTGTGAGCAGCAGAGTTGCAGTTCTAATCAATTACAGAGCAAAGGATCGCTTATAAGAAAAAAAGGACCACAGAAATAACGGGCGTGAAAACACCATGTATGGAGCGCACACAAGGTCATTCGAACTTCATTCTCTTCTGATCATAAGGAACACGCTGTCCTGTCCTCATCACTCCACTGAACTGTTCAGTGTTCTCACGACGTCAAACAACAGTGCAGGTCAGATTAAGAAAAAAAAATTTGACTAGTAATAATCTTTATCCTACCACATTGACACCTATCAATCTCAAGATATCACTTTAGTCATTGCAATTATAAAAATAAGTATTCATTACATAATTGCGTTCTAAATGACAACCATCTCAGTTTAAAAGTTTGGCGTTCTGCGGTTCCCAGATTTCTCGGATGTAGTTTCAGAAGTCGCCAGATTTCAATTGTGATTTTAAGCCGAACAAGACAATACTAGAATAAACAAGCCAAATCTTTAACATTTTCCATGTTGAGATCACGTGAAAAGTTATATAAAACTCATCATCATCCCTTCCCAGGTGTCGTGTCGGCTGGCGTAGGCGATCATGGATCTCCACAAATCTCTGTTTTTGGTGTTTGCTATCAACTCAGATGGTGACGCTCTACCGTGCCATGAAGCCAGGCTATCCAAAATGTTATCTCTCTGTCTTCCTCCGTCTCGTCTACCCTCAATTTTATCGGTTGTCACAATGTGTTCTTAAACCTCCCCTCCTCATCACATGCCCGAAAAATGATGACTGCTTCTTTCTTATATTGATATTGATAATCTTTCTCTGTGTCTTAATCTCATACAATACCTCAACATTAGTCATTTTAGCAGTCCATGGGATTCTCATCGCTACTTCTATGTAAAACCACATTTCTGTAGCCCTCCAGGATTTTTCGATCTCATTGTCCATGAACTCGCATCCGTATGTCAGTGTGGTTCTATGTAGCATTGATCAGGACTGGCGAGGACTTGGCGCAGATAATGCTTCTCATTTCAGGAACGATATTTTCCACTTGTCCCTATTCAGTTGCCAAATTCGGGTATCAAATGGGTTGATCAAAAATAGTAGTGAAACTATCACTAATGTTAGAACCAAATGGAAAGATGGATGGAGACTTCAGGAACTCCTGAACAGACCAGCACCTACCGACCCCCAGATATCAACCAGCGAAATTGACTTGGACATCAACTGTGAGAAACCATCCAAGGAGGAGATTAGTAAGCCATTAAACTTTTAAAAGATGGAAAAGCGGCCGGTCAAGATGGTATTCCAGCAGAGGCGGTTAAAGCCAAGCATAAAGCACATCCACAGAAATACTGTATAAATTATTTAGCAGAATCTGGAAGACCGAAGAAATACCAGCAAACTGGAGAGAAGGATACCTGGTGAAGCTACAAAAAGAAGGGGACCTTCAGAAGTGTAGAAAACTATAGAATAATGCTGTTGTCAGTACAGGAAAATACTAAACAGAAGTAATCCTGGAGAGACTGAGAGATACCATCGATATAAAGCTAAGAGATGAACAGGCAGGCTTCCGACCAAATAGATCCTGTGCTGACCAGATAATACATTACGTATAATAATAGAGCAAAGTATTGAATGGAAATCCGTGAAACATGTACAAACAAAGTACTATAGTTTTACAAAAACAGAAACAGTGACGATAAACAGCAACGTTTCAATAACAAGGCCTTTATCAAACAAACGAACAAATGGGAGTGACAAATTAAAATGAAACACAAATGGACGATGAGAAATACCAACGTATCTAAGGAAAATCTGGAATAAAAACGAATAACGAAATAAATGTAACACAAAAACACACATAAAAAACTAGAAATAGAAAAGAAACAATGAAACATCTAGTAAATATAAAACTTGAATACATGCAACATATACCCATATAGATTATAAAGCATGGGAAGAAAGTATAAGAAACATAAAGATATAATACATGCAACATATACCCATAGAATTACAAAGCATGGGAAGAAAAGTACTAAGAAGCATAAGAATGTAATACGTTGAGCCCCGCGTGGTCCTCAAGGTGCCATACAAAGAAATCAACCGATTCTCCAGAGCAAATCGACTACGATCATCAGAGGAACATGATCGGATGGCGCTGTTACTGGACATCGCAAGCTCCTGAATGGCCAGTATCATTGAAATGGGTAGCTACAGAGGTCACGGGACATTGGCGTATATCGGCGCAAGTGTTGGGCGAATCGGTCACTGAGTCTCCTGCCGGTTTCCCAATATAGGCCTTGTTGCACCGCTTACGGGCTAATGGCATAGATAATATTACGGGACTCGCGTGAAACTGTCTTCAACAACGAACGTGGCTTTTGGAAAAGACACCGTGCGGGTCTGTATTACATAAGCACAAGTGTTACGGCGCCGACAGCCACGCACTGGATGGTGCCAAAAATGACTCTGGATGTTAGGCTTGAGGCGACTGTGAACTAACATATCATTAAGGCTTCTGTCCCGTCTGTACGCCACCAAAGGATAGTGTTGGAAGATTGAACGTGTATCAGGATCAGACTGAGAATGGAGAGATGACGGAATAAGACTTTCTTCACAAGGGGAACTATGAGGGTGAAAGTTAAGACAAGTTTCACCCTGTCAGAATTGGAAGTTCTGCTGGTTAGAGAGAGCCTCCTGGCGAGAAATTTGCTGAACGCGCCGCATAGCAGAAGCCAAGCACCTTATCCGAGTATAAGCGCTTACGAAAAGAAATCCCGGCATCTCGTGAAATATCAGAAATCGTCGTCACTCGCTACAGAGGCGACGAAGGCGCAAGAGTTGAGAGAATGGTAAAAGAATCAAATAAGCCTGGGAATGGGAAGAGGTATAAAGAAGAAAACTATGTGCATCAGTAGGCTTGTAGTATACTGATGTGGTGATGGTGGATAGGCTGATAGTGATAGTGATGTCAAAGAAAGTTGGCTTCCAAAGAGGTAGAGATGTGAGATGTAAACCGAATAGCCGGAATTGAAGACATTAATGAAATTAATGAAGCGTGACAAATCGGCTGCAGGCATATCGGTAATGCCAATACAATCATCAATGTATCTATGATACACAGACGGAAGAGGACCATCATAGGAATTCCATACTAGGTGCTCAAGATGACCCATGAATAGACAAGCATAACTGGGTCCCATTTTAGTACCCATAGCGACCCCACTGATCTGCTCAAAGAACTGGTCATTGAACTGAAGGAGTTGAGAGTTAGAACTAGTTCTGCAAGACGAAAGGAGCCGAGGTGGGGGCAAAGTGGGTTAGTTCTCCTGTCGAAAGAACTGGAGGCTTGAAGTCCGTCGGAATGAGGTATGGAGGTGTACAATGAGCACACATCAAGAGGAAGGGCAGTAAGTCCTGCCCAGGCAACAACTCAATAGAACGAAAAAACAGACAAGGTGTGGGTGTATCTTTATAATCCCCACTTTATATCGGATTTGTTGATTGTAGAAGGCTTTTGACAGTATTGATAGGAAACCCTTTGGAAATTAATGAGCATTATAGGAATCCACAGAAAATTATTAACCTAATAAAAGCAACATATACAGATATGAAATGTAGAGTTCTTCATGAAGGTAAACTAACAGATACTTTCGGAATAGAAAAACAGGGAGTGCGTCAAGGGATGTCTTCCTATCACCTTTGTTGTTCTTACAATAGACTGGATTATGAAGACCACAGTAACTAACACCCGAAATGGAATCCAATGGACTCTGACAGAGCAACTGAATGATCTGGACTTCATGATGATATAGCCTTCTGTCCACATACACGAAATCAGATGCAGGATAGCTAAACACATTGAATCAAAGGTCCCAGCAACTAAGGGGCTGAATTCCTTAAGGGAAAGACAAAGATATTGAGAATTAACAAAACCAAACGACAACTCCCGATCTCCCTGGAAATCCCACTTCAAGAAGGTAGAATCATACACATGTTTGGGCAGCAACGTGTAGACAAAGAGGGGTGGAACAGATAAGAGATGTTAGAATAAGAATACAGAAAGCAGAAGGAGCTTTCATTGCACTGGGAAACATTTGAAGTCAAAGAATCAAATCTAGAACAAAATTCGGATATTTAACTCTAATGTTAAAGCAGTTCTACTGTATGGGTCAGAAGCATGGAGAACAACTAAAACAATAGCGCATAAATTGCAAACATTCATCAACTGAAATTGTCACTGCACAGAATAGAGGAATAAGATGGTATGAATGGTCACAAATAAGGAACTTATGGAGAGAACAACAGACGAATTCCAGTGAACGAACAGGTTAAAAAAGGAACGCTGGCGCTGGATAGGACACACTTTGCAAAAAACCGGAGGGAATACTAACAAGAAGGGTCCTTGCCTGGAACCCGGGACAGTGAAAGAAGGGAGGCCGAGAAATACATGGAGACAGGGTTGGGCGGGAGATCAGCAATATGAAGAGCTGGAGAGCTGCGGGAGATAGCTAGAGATAGGAAGACTTGTAAGAGTTGGTTGAGGCCTATGCCCCAACCGGGTAAAAGGCAAAGAGAGAGGATTCAGTTACTTATTTCTGATCGGCATCTGCCATTTGATGTTACCAGGACTCTGAAAGTACTACACTTGTCTTAGATCAGTCATTTACTGTGATAGTACATTTGGCAAATCTGCTTTTTGATATGATCCATAACTTCTGTCTTCTTAATATTCAAACTGAGTTTTGTTGCTTTCTGTCATAACCTTATCAACTAATTTCTGGGCTCATTTAATTTCTTGCTATTAAGACAGTATCATCAGCGTATCTCAGGTTATTTATGATATGTCCTCCCACAGCTATTCAGGAATATCTTTTATAGACCTAAAAAATTGTTTTCACAATGCAGTGAGAACAGGTATGGTGATAATACGCATCCTTGTATTACACTCTTTTTGACCTTCTGGAAAGTTTCAATCTTTATGTCCTATCCATCGCCAGCGTCTCTTCCAGAACCCCTTTTCTCCACTGGTAACTACTTACGTTCTTTCTCTGAGTTCCTCGTTTGCAATCTTGTCATACACCATCTCAGCCCTCTATTCTCGCAACATGATTTTCTTATTTACGTCTAAATAAATAATAGCAAGTAGTTAACTATGCAGTTTTTCTACCTTGGGTTATCGTTTTCAATGTAAGGGCTGTTTGGTCGAGGTTCAAATTCGTTGGATACGGCGACTTCAAGATGTGTATTTTAAAAGCGTCAAGTTTTATGTCTTCTTGGTGGCAGTTTCTTCTTCTTCGGGCAACCTTATCGGCCGCGGTGCTGCTCCTGTGATGTGTATGTGATCTGAACCTAAGAGCGATTGTACGTTGTGCCAGTTATGCGCCTACAAGTAGGCCTGCACATCCGATTCTGCGATGCTTTTATTTACTAGAGCTTCTCTAGGTCTACATCAGTCGCCTCTTACGACATGTCTTGTAGGTCGCAGTGATACTATTTTTTGCTTCTCTCGTGGACCCCTGTACCACACCGGCGAGGTGATAGTTTGATTGTTATGGTTTTAGGACTTCTCCTTCTTCTTCTTTGCATTCGTTCTTTGACCAATCTTAATAACTCTTTGTGATATGTTTGATTTTTGCCAGAACATTGTATACGATGCACGATTAGTTTGGTAGGCCCCTAAACGCATATACTTCTACGTTTAGGACATGCATCTGATTTCAGCCAAACCTCCTTAGTCGCCTCTTGCACGACATGTGCGTGGCAGGTAACAGGGTTCTATACTTTACATCCCCAATTTGGGCTCGGAAACCACTCGGGCGAAGTTTAGGACAATATCAGTAGGAGCAGTAGCTCAGATGGCTTGAATGATAGTTTGGTCACTATCTGTAGACTGTGATATTACTCTCTAACCCAACAAGATATACCTCTCAGTCTGATCTCTGTTTCAGACTGAAGTGAATCCTTGAGTGAGATTTGAGGCCCAAATTTGGGGTGTAAAGAATAGAACCACTGTTACCTTGCACATGTCGTAAGGCGACTAAGGAGGAGTTTAGCTGAAATCGAATGCCTGTGTCCGCTAGGAATGTAACTTGAAACAAATGCTTGCAGAAAACGGATGCCAGGCCATCAGGCGCATAACATGGTGCAACGACCCTCACAATGGAACGGAATGGGATAACGGATTCTATGGTGCTTAATCCACCTTGTAGATTTAATACACATAAATAAGAATATCAAACCTACCATTACAAGGGTGGCCAAAATTTACTGCGGGAAGAGGTCAGCACAAACAGGGGAAGCAGGAATCATAGAATATCCTACAGAACTGCCCCAGTATATGAGCTGAGAAGAAAGAGTGTACCACTAGTGTCCAAGACAAACTGTATGAAGTGACTGATAATCTGAGGCAGACGGCTGCCTTTATTAGAAGAATCGAAATCCCAATCTAGTGAGAACACCAGAAGAAGAAAAGACTGAGTGAATGAAAAAACTCTGTGAAACTGTTTATAACTTGGAACTGTTCTTTCGTCACTGTCTGTCTCTGCCCTTTATCTTCTTCGGAGCGTTCCATATCGATCATGATAACCACTCTGTGATTTGTATGATCTGAGCCTAAGCGCGATTGTACGTTGTGCCAGTTATGCACCTACAAGTAGGCCAGGCCAACACATCTGATTTCTACGACGCTTTTATGTACTGGGTAGCTTTTTCCCCTACCTCAGTCACCTCGTACCACTTTGGGTGTTGAGGTCGATTTATATTTTTTTGCTCCGTTTGAGGCCCAGGCAACACACGGTATCTATCTGTCTAATTTTTTTTCATCACTAGATCCCCCGGGGGTTGCATCCCCAAATTTGGGGTGTAAAGAAAAAAATGTTACCCCATATGTCGTAAGAGGCGACAAAGGAGGTTTGGCTAAAATTGGATATTTCCCATTGTAAAAATCTATGCATTTGGGGCCTACCCAATGTGCAACATATCACTTTTTGGGCAAAGATAAAATACCCAAAGTGTTTAAAAATTTGGTCTAAAGAACGAACGAAAAAAGGGAAGTCATTGGTCTCTGATTTCGTTCTACCCAAAGTTCTATTTCTAGTTCAATCTGATTATCTTTCTATCTCTTTTGACTAAAAATTTCTTTCTGTTCTCTATCAGACCTTTCCTTTTTCCCAAAAGGAAATTTTTAAATAAAAACATTCCAAATGGACATAGAAAAATTCAAGTAACATTTCAAAAAAGTCCATTCGGCTGTTTCTATTGTCTCCTGGAACCCTCTGCGGGATGACTATTCTCTAAAAGATCACCCCCCACTGTTCCAAAATAAAACACATCTTTCCTCTCAGGACTGTCTGAACAAACATTAAAACAATCACGCTTCTGACGTTAAAATGCCCACCACCTTTGAAAAAAATAATCCGATAAAAAAAAAAGAGTTGGACTGCAGATAAACTAAAAAACAAATATAATGAAAAACCTATGGCAAGTAATCAATATCACACTGGAATCAAAATGATAAAAAACAGAGCAGTTCACCTATTTGGGGAAATTTTTATTACTGGGAAATTTAAAAAAAAAATTATGATACGATTTAAAAGCCTCAGCTTTTAAAAGTCTAAATAAAATATGGAAACCGTTATATAGTATTAAAAATAAAATTTCGAATTTTTTAAATTTAAAATTTTATCAATCTAACATATGACGAGTTGAAAAATCAAAATAAGAAAGCAAGTTGAATACAAAATGATGTCTGTGAAAAATAATGAATATAAAAAGGAACAATTCAGGGGAAATGATGAAATAGGCATGTCGGAAACCCCTGGCCTGTTATAAAAAAAAGACGTGGAATATGTTGGGGCCCCTTGGGGGGAATTTTCACGAAAATCAAAGCAGGCATTTAAGTGGGATCAAAGGGGTTTAAGAAAAAGGGGGTCGACCTAAAAACCCCGGACAACTTTGTTGAGAGGGCAGGGAAAAAGTCTCAGTTCCCTGGAGGGTTTGGGGGTTGCCCAGGATAGGGTTGGAGAAATTCTTTTGGGGTATGCCCCTTAAGGAGAAGGAATTATTTTTATTTATTTTTATTAAAGGGGGCCCCTCCCCCCCTTAATCCCTTTCCCAATCCCCTATCTGTGACACGGGGGGTTGAAAGGGCTTTCCATCTCTCCTGTCTAACCTTCGCGCAACCCCCCTCAGAGATGCGGGGTCCAGTTCCTCTTCCATCATCCGCCTCCATGTTGTCCGTGGTCTGCCTTTCTTTCTCTTCCTTCTGGTGTCCAAGTGAGGTTACACTTGCAGGCATTTCTGTCTCATTCTCATAACATGAAACTAATCTTACATTACACTAATTCCCAAAGATAGAATAGAAAAAACACAGATGAAAAATTATAGACCAATTCTCTCTTAACACAGACTACAAGATACTCACCAAATTCCTAACCTTAAATCTCAAACCCTTCATGCACAAATGTGTCCACACAGATCAACAAAGCAGTGTAGTAAGCAGGAATATCGTCAATCATGCACATTTATTAAGAGACATAATCCTTCTTCTTCTGCGTTCTCACTAGATTGGGATTTCGGATTATCTAATAAAGGCAGCCGTCTGTCTCAGATTATCAACCACGCCATACAGTTTGTCTTGGACGCTAGTGGGCCACCTCTTTCTTCTCAAGTCTGCATACCTGGGGCAGTTCTGTAGGATATAATTCCTATGATTTCTGCTTCCCCGTTTGTGTCGACCTCTTTCCGCAGTAAGTTTTGGCCACCCTCATGATGGTAGGTCTGACATTCTTACTGTGTGGCTAAATCTACGAGGCAGACCGTAGAATCCGTTATCCATTCCTCATTGTGAAGGGTCGTTGCACCATGTTATGCGCCTTACGGCCTGGTGCATCCGTTTTCTGCAAGCATTTGTTGTGGGTTAGCATTCCCTAGCGGACACATGCATCCGATTTCAGCCAAACCTCCTTAGTCGCCTCTTACGACATGCATGGCAGGTAACAGTGGTTCTATTCTTTACACCCCAAATTTAGGGCCCGGTAACCACTCGGACGAGACATAATCCAATGTCTATCTATCTATTCTCTTATCCTGTTTTCCCTTTCAGCGTCAGGTCGAAAAAGGAGACAGAGTGAGCCTCTTTATGCATCTTATCTCTTCTCCAACCCTAATTTGCCTCACAGCGTCAGGATAAGAAGAGATTTCTAGCACTAGCTTTTGTATGTGCTTCATAAATAGTGTCTTTCGTCGCCTCTGTTATCTCTGAGATCAATATTTTGCGTGGCCGGCATTTTGCTTTGTATCGGATCAACATCGCTCTCGCCCGAGTGGTTACGGGGGCCCAAATTTTTCTTTATCGTATGTTGTTTTTTTTGGAAGACAAGAAATCACTGTTCATATGTTGCACTTCGCTGCTTCCTTTCGCAATCCAATAATCTCGATTGAAGTTGATTGGCCATTCACCAATATCGTTGGAGTACATTTTATTTTCGTTGTGCTTTGGCTTGTAGAAGATGTTGCTACATTGGAAGCATGTGCTGTGCTTTCTGCCTCTCTTTGGCTTGAAAATGATATGGCTAAATTGGAAGGACTTGCTGTACATTGGACTTCAGTTTGTCTTGTGGAAAATGTGGCTAAATCGTGAAGAGTTGCTGATCTTAATATTGGTAATGATGATTGTTCTATATCACTATCTTCATCTACTATACTGTGAGACGCGACTTCTATATTTTCTGCTTCGATTTCTTTGGATTCAGCACCATTACACACGACATTAAAAATTCAGACAGCTTGCGTGTTTTTGATACAAGAACTTGGTTATATTTTCCTTTTCATCTTGTGCTTTACGCTTTGCACTTCCAGAAGCGTAATGTCGACCAGTATCTCTGGCTCTGCTGCTCATGATGTCTATCTCAATCTGGGAAGAGAAAATGAATTTACAAATAAAATGTAATTCTTCTTTTTCTACTAATTCATATAAATGTGAAAGTTTGGACAGCGTTTTATGATATAATAATTTACTCATGATGATATATTAAACAGGGTGTTCGTAATTTAACCATAACATGTTCTCTGATTTAAAAATTTGAATTCATTGAAAACAAAAAATGATAGAAACATTTTTAAAATTAATTTCTCATGAAACATAAAATTAGCTTTTGAAAATAAAATAATAAAAAAAAAAAGATGGGAGGATTTAAAACATTCAAAGTTAGGAACAAATAAAAAATTACTCTCTGTGTCCGTTTGTGTGCTTCTCTGAAAAAATTATGCAGCCTGTGTTGCGGCTTCTTGTTGCGCTCCTTCAAGTGTGCCCAAGTTTTCTGTTTAATCATTTGGCCCCCTCGCATTATTTTCTGGGAAAAGTCAGTGAAAAACAGTTTCTCAAAAAAAAACTGAATGACATGAAATTTTTTAAGTCCCCGATCTGCTCATGTTTAGAACAATATTTCAAGCCCACTTGCTTTTTTTTAAACTAAGTTTCGCGCGCAAAAACTACTGAACGAACAGGCGAACTGGGTTATAGTCAAATTTTAAGCTTTTTTGTTCAACTTTAAAGTTTTCGTTTATTAGGCGTTGCAACAAGAACATTTTCCCAAAAAGAAAAAAAACTGTTACGTTTTTAAATAGCTCAGTGTGACCCCCCAATTAAGTCCAAAATTATAAATGCCCTTTGGGCCCCTAACCTCAAAAAAAAAAATAAAAGGGGGAAATTATTACCCACCTCCCAAATTGGGTTTCCCTTGTTTATGTAGTGACAACTTAGCTCCAGAGGCGGGGCCCCCCCCAAAGCGCGGGGCCCGTAGCATTTATTTTGCACTATGCCCCCGGCTCACAATGCGCCGTCTGCCCTGTGGTCGTCCACCGGGGGTGTTCCGCTGGTGGGCGGATCCTTCCTCTTCCGTAATACCGTCGTCGGCTCCCGCGCCCGGCGGCTCGGATTGATTAAACATCAGCTCGTCGGCAGAAGGGTTGGGGGGGTATATAATTGTGGGCACAATGGAAAAGGGGGGTAAAAGGCTCATGGGTCATGGGGGTAAATGACCCGGGTTTGGAGGGGCAACCAGCCCTCCCCCCAACCTCCACCGGTGACCCTGGAAACAGACTCGGGTTTCCCGGTCGGGCAAAGAGGCGGGGATCGGAGAAAACTACGGGTAGTGGTAGCAGTGCAATTACAAATACAATAAAGAACATACAGGAAAAACCACAAATCTCTGACCGATGTCCAACAAGATATTGCCAAACCCCTGAACGCAAAGAAACAGCAACGAAACTCTCAGACATGGATGAGAGGTGCATCCAGGACCAAACGTTTTTGCCCACGTAGGGGAATCGAAGCCCTGGGGGGGGGGAAAACTTGCCACCCGTCGGCGAATAAATAAACAGGCCCAAAACAATAAAAGTCTCCCCTCGTGTTGGTGCGAGAGAAGTTCGCTGACCCGCATCGGTACCCTGGGTGCAGATACATTTTTCGGGCAAGGTTTTCCGAGGCAAAAGAAAAATTGTGTTTAGTGCATAACGAAACTACCCGCCCTAGGAAAACCGTGCAAGGTACTGTGCGACTAAAAATTAACATCCCCCGAAGAATGGGTTGGTGATGCCAAAAGGAACTGCCAGCCGGGGGACCCGGGGAAGGTTTGTTTGCAGTCGTAACTAACATCCCCCCAATAACGGGGGGGTGATGGCCGGGGGGCAAAATCCACAGTTACGCTGAAGCGCCGACTGAAACACCCTCTACATTATTTGTATCGCCCATGCCAGTCTTTGAGGTAAATTCTTGCCACGTCCCAAAGGGGTCTAGAAAAGCCGAAATGTTCCTTTTCCCGGGTCTTTCTCAAAATTTCGGTAAACAAGGCCGACAATGTACGGATCAGACAGGAAGTTCGGGTCTAAACATTGGCGAAGGCCCATACTTTAAAGGGGTTTTTTACGAGAAGACGCCGTCCGGGGTAAAAACAAACCCCGGGGAAAAATTTTTTTCAGAACGGGCATAAACGTAACTCACTGTCCCCGGGGTAGATCACAAAGCCCAAAAATACGGGAAAACTGATCGAACCTAGGAAAGCCACCCCAGTAAATCAAAAGCTGGCTGAAAACGAACACCCCCCCGAAGGATAAAATTGAGCTCAAATAGGTGCGAAGGCTGGTAGCACACGTTCTGATGTTTGGCGTTTTATATCACAAAAGAATGATTAAAACAGGCCTAGAACGATCGAAGAAGAAGAAGAAGAACGAGCTGATAGATTGGCTGGCTTACTCAATATCGAGGAGCGCAATGGATCAAATCATGGCGTCATGGGGTTGGTTCACCCCCGTGCGGGAAACTCTTTTGTCACCCCTCTGATTTCACCATGGTCTTCTTCCAGTGTTCCTGTCGTAACTATAGTAAGTAATACTAACTTTTGAATGGAAACCGCCCTGTTTTTCCCTTTAAAATTTATGTCCCGTCCCCAATTTCTTTACTTTAAAATATGTATTTGTTAGTGATATTGATAAAATTATAAAATTTCGCAAAAATAATTATTTCCCAAAAACGAACATGTAAACAACGTCTGTAATTTTCTGCAACCACGTGACTCCACACGTCATTAATTGGCGCGATTGCAAATGACCCACGATTTCTCCGACTCCCAGCAGCTCTGAATCTTATTCATTTAGCCCAGACGCTCTGCATGGTGGCACCCCGTGCCCTGCATGTATTTAACAATGAACGTTATAAACCCCACTAGACAGAGCTATGTCTGCTTTGTCAAAATTGCAATTTTTTTATTTTGGTGTCACCCCTTGATGGTGTCACCCGGTGGGCCCCCACCCCCACTAGTGACGCCGTGATGGAAGTGACATTCTTCGATTGAGAGAGTCTTTCCGAACAGAGGAGTTTCAGGCTTTGAATCCCACTCTCTGACCAGATTGGGAAAAAGATGGGTGTCATATTGGCAGCCCGAAAAGAACGACATATAAATATGCCAAGAGATTGATTAATCACCATCGAACTGGCGTGTTGGGTCGCTGGACGCTGCTGGATTTGCTGAGGCAGAGATCGGATCACCTATGGACATGTCCGGAGTGCTATGATGATGGGCCTCATATAAATGATAACTGAAAAGCCCCGGGGGGGCAGGCCGTCTAAGGGTCGCTGCCCTGAAAGAAAATAGCAACTCACTGCCTTGTGGGTTTTGGCTGGGGACAGTCAAAGGCTGCGGAGAGCGAACCGCCACAATAGCTGGCTGAAATCGACACCACCGAAGGATAAGCCTGTGCACAAATAGGTGCTGAAAGGGTTTGGGGACGTACATGTTTTGATGTTATGCTGTTTATATATCACAAAGAGAATGATAAAAACAAGCCTAGAACGATCGAAGAAGAATGATAGATGAAAGAAATCAACCAGTCTCTTCTTGTAAACATTACGCTAGCTGGATTAAATTAAAATCTACGCACGCCCTGTACGTAAACTTTTAATCACTCTGAACCTCAATCTCTCCTGTATTTATGGGTGGCAAAAAACCAAAATTCTTTTTGTTTGGGAATTTGCCTTTGACTCCTGAAATGTTATGGCTATAGTTCTGTCATCGTTGTAAAAACAATTCAACTATATTTGCTGTCATTCTGCATTTATTTCACACCAAAATCCTTCTATCTGACATAATCTGACTAACCTCAATCATCGCACCAGGGTCAAAAGTCATGGTAAACTAGACTTCTAAAGATTTTCTGATTCTTCATCTTCTTCTTTGCGTTCGTTTTTTACGACCAATTATAATCACTCTTTGTGATATGTTTGATCTTTGCCAAGAACGTGTATACGTTGCACATTGGTTTGGTAGGCCCTAAACGCATAGACTTCTACACGTTTAGGACACGTGGATCCGAATTCAGCCAAACATCCTTAGTCGCCTCTTACGACATGCATGGCAGGTAACAGTGGTTCTATTCTTTATATCCCAAATTTGGGCTCCTGGTAACCACTAGGTGGGTATTTTATTTACTAGGTAGCTTGCATTAGATCAGTGTTTCCTCAACATTTTTGTGCCATGCCCCCCCAAAGCCTTTCAAAATTCGTATGCCCCCTCCCTTTCCTATGTAACATAAAACCCCAAAAAAATTATTTTCCAAAAATTGAATTGTTCACTGAAGAAACTTAAATGATAGATGGGGGTCAAAGGTGCAAGGAAGAAGCGCCAGATTAGAGAGATGGCTCTAATCCTGCACTCACCTCCACGTGGTGACCCTGGTAACAGATGGTAGTTCCGGTCTGGCCAAGAGGACAGGTGCTGTGGGAGAGCTACTCTGGGGCAAGTAGAGATGCAAAGGTAGTCATGCTTGATGGGACCCGCCCGCAACACAGACGAGCGAACTCCCAGAGTGACTATTAATGCTCGCCTCCCCGGTCGAAGGGAAAAGCTTGAACGAAACATGTGGAACCTCGCGGGGCGGAACTCGGAGCCCACGCATTCTCTCTCTTGTTGCATGTTTCTTGAGCCGATGAGAATGCCGGGCGATGAGTTGGACCACGCGTTGGTCCACATGGGTCAAAAGTTCGAATCAAAACCATTGAAGGGAGGTTGACACGCGTGTGGCGAAATTCGGAGCCCACGCATTCACTCTCATGTTGCGTATTTCTTGAGTCGATGAGAATGCCGGGTGATGAGTTGAGTTGCACGTGGGCAACATTGGGTAAACTCGGTTTTGCCCACTCGAAGTCGGACAGCCCAGAAGGAATTAACGGAAATGGTGAGGTAGGTACCAGGGCAGAGCGAGCGCGCATACGAAGGGTGCAAGAGTGGCGCCACATGTGGCGAAAATGTAAGCAGGGAAAAAAGACGATGGACAGGGCATCAGGGCAGGGCTAGCATACACGCTGGCAAAGTCATAGTAGACCTCATCGAAGGGCAGACCGGCACGGAAAGGGGGTGTGCGTCCCCCACACGAGTAGAACAACTGGAAAGCCCAGCAGAGGCACGCGCGGCATGCGCGGCAAGCGAGGCAGCAGCAAGAGCGGCGGCAGAAAGCGCGGCAGCGGTAGGCAGGGTGTGCGTCCCACCCAAATGTACAGAACAACTGGAAAGCCCAGCAGAGGCAAAGCCAGTGCGCGTTTCCGCTCGCGAGGAATTTACTGCTGCCTCGTAGTTGATTGGGGACAATGGGGACTCCCTAAGGTAGTTGATAGTAGCTCGGCCTGCTGGCTGTGAGACGCCTCATAGCTCGGGTTCGAACCCACTATCCGGCATTTGTTCGAGTCCCATAGTCTTACTCAGGACGATACGTAGTACCTCTGAAGTCGGAGAAAATCTGCCTGTATGGCGAGGGAATACTAATTACGAGTACATTGAGCCCCGACTGCCAGTGTAAAGTAATTTAAAAGGGCACGCTGCTGCCATTGTAAGAAATTGGAAAAACGGTTTTCACGCAAAAATCAGTTTCAGAGATGAAACTTCGTCTGAGTTGGGGACGAAAAAAAAAAAAAAATGGGACAATAAAAGGGCTAGCGGAGCAAACCGTACACAAACCTGAACGGCGACAAATCAAGGTGTTCATTAAAACGACCAATTTGTTGGGTAGATGGTGCTCAAAAGCCCGGGAGGAAAAATAATAAGAGAGGCCAGTGGGGCCTACAACCACAAGTAGCTTAACAATGGAGGTTCGGACGGTTACGGAGGCGGTAAACTGGTTGGCATCTCCCAAATTTCTCTCGTGTTTCCCTCAGTGACTCCCAGGAGCATGATTCGTAAATCGAATCAGGTATGGTGAGACGCAACTGGGTGGAGGTACTGGTACAGACAATGATCAAAGAAATCACCTTTATTTTTGTCCCTGGGCACGCAGGAGTTAGGGGAAAAGCAGGCTGATAAAGCGCGCTGGGCTTTCGCGGATCGCTCCAGATCCCCGTGGCCTAAGTGCACAATGCGCGAGCCGGATTAGACCAGCGCGGGGCCCGTAGCAATTTAGCGCGGGGCCTAAGTTTTGATGATAATAAATAATAAACAAATTTACAAAACAACTTGTCTCGATTTAATGTGAGCAAATTTAGAGATAATCTAGACAAATCAAAATTTTTCTAAAATAAATTTCATTCAATGTTCATTAAGGTGAGGTTATTTAGACGATCTTGTCCCATCATGTTTCTTAACTCACTTTATACGCTTTAAGTTGAAAAGAACGTTCTCCGCTGCAGTTAGTAATCATTAAAGACAAGTAAATTCGTAAGACTATTTCTACATTTGGAAACACGACTTAAGAATTTTCCATTATAAGTTTATAAAATTGTAGTTCAAGGCCCCATTCTTTTCGTTGCTAATAAGGCTCATTAGTTTTAAATTTCCCGGAACTGCACAAGTTCGTCCCTGGCTTTTTTTCCCAAACCCTCTTGATGACTGACAATATTTGGATTTCTTTTCAAGTCTCTTCGCTGTAAAGATTTTAACTCCCGAAATTTCCAAATACATCAGTCACTCTAGGGCCCCTTCCATGCGTTTAGCTAAGGCAATAATTATAAATTATGACAATAAACCCCTGACTTTTTTTTTTGTTTGGGTTTTGATTTTCGACCTTCATCGAGCGTAGTAGAGCCACTAAAATCTGTCTTAGTATTTCCTTGCGTCGTCTAAATTTGTTGCGATTTTTTTACGTAGTCGGATTTTTCCCTCAATATCTGAAAATTACCGCATTGCGAACGTACCCGTGAAAACGATTCGGCATATCCCGTTTAAAACGATCAGGTGACTGTAATGAAGTCTGACCTTCGCGTTCAAATTCCGTTCCATAAAATGTTTTCCGTTTAATTACTCATCTCAAAACTAGCCCTACGCTTGATTACGACACTCTCCTTTTGATCCATTTATTTGAGATGTCACCCAAAATTTGTTTGATAATGGAAAAAACCCAAAAAAAAAGTGTTTTTGTCGCATCAGCGGGGGAAGACCACCTGGTGTCCGACATCTCTTCAAAGTCGGAGTTTTAATGTATCTTCCGTGTTTTTTAAAAAGAATCCCCCATCGATAGGTAGAAGGGGAAAAAAGAATGAAAAGACTTTCAAAAAAACGAAAAAATGGATGCTTCTATACAAACGCGCCCCGCAACAAATTCAGTGAATGTGCAAAGCGGGGAATGTATTCTTACTTATTTATCTCCTTAATGCGTGCTTGTAAGCCGTTGTTTTCCCACTCATGTTGCTGGCATTGTCATAGCTTTGACCCGAAGTCTTTGATATCAATGCCTTTTTCCTTTTAAAAAATCAAAAAAAATTTAAGGTTAACGTATGCCCTTTCCCTTTCCCAAGAACTTCAAAAACCCTTTTCCACTGGCCCCAGATGGTAACAAAAGCGCACTATTAGGGGGTTTGGGTCCACATGCGAAATGTCTGGGTGAGTCATGATACGGAATAGTACTTGCATTTTTTAAATTTTCCAAATAATATGATCATAAGCTTGATGCAATTAGATGGATAAATTCCCCCAATGTTTTTTTGATAAGTATGATTTTTCCCTTTCCCTTTTTTTCAAAATATTTATATCTGAGCCAAAAAAAATGTCAAATTTGGCTTTTAAATTTCCAAAAAACCTAAATAATTTCCATTATTAGTGAACCAATAATTTCACCCCTACCCCGAAATGCAAGCCCTCGTTCTGCTAAAATTGGGATTACTGAAAATTGCCCCAAAAAAGTTCCGCCAATATGTTTGTTCGGTCTTTTGGCTTACAATTGAGAATCGCACGAGCATCTTTTTTTTGAAAACTAACGGTTTCCTTGTCTATGGGGTCCTTTTTTATGTCTTTTCAACAAATTATTTGCGTTTTTCCAATCTAAACCCTTCTTTCGTAAACCGTGACAAACAGTCTGAATTCTTTGCAAAAAAAACAGAAAAGTTGCCCTTTAGTTTCTGAAAAACAAACCAATCCCCATGAGTTTTTTTGTTGGTTTATGTGTATAGGGAAAAACGTTTTTCAAACAAATTCTATTGTTTTCTTTATCGTATGTTTTTTTTTTGGGAAGCAAGAAATCACTGTTCATATGTTGCACTTCGCTGCTTCCTTTCGCAACCCAATAACCCATTAAGTTGATTGGCCATTCACCAATATCGTTAGTACATTTATTTTCGTTGTTTTTTTTGGGGAAGATGTTGTACATTGGAAGCAGGGCTGTGCTTTCCCTCTTTGGCGAAAATGATATGGCTAAATTGGAAGGACTTGCTGACATTGACTTCAGTTTGTCTTGTGGAAAATGTGGCTAAACGTAAGAGTTGTGATCTTAATATTGGTAATGATGATTGTTCATATCACTATTTATCACTATGGAGAGGGACTTCTTTTTTTCTGCTTCGTTTTCTTTGGATTCAGCACCATTACACGACATTAAAAATTCAGACAGCTTGCGTTTTTTTGATACAAAAATTTGGGTTATTTTTTTCCTTTTCATCTTGTGCTTTACGCTTTTTTTAAATAATTCGCCCCTATCTCGGGTCTGCTCCATGATGTCTATCTCAATCTGGGAAAAAAAATGAATTTACAAATAAAATGTAATTCTTCTTTTCTACTAATAAAACATATAAATGTAAAATTTGGACGGGTTTTTTGATATAATAATTTACCATGATGATATATTATATACAGGAAATTCTAATTTAACCATTTAAAATGACTATAACTCTGATTTAAAAAAGAAATTTTTGAAAACGAAAATATAAAAATATTTTTTAAAAATTTAAATTTCTCATGAAACATAAAATTAGCTATGTAAAAAAAAAATAATAATAAAAAAACAAGATGGGAGGATTTAAATACATTCAAAATTGAGAACAAAAAAAAATTACTCTCTGTGTCCTTTTTGTGCTTCTCTGAAATTTTGCAGCTCTTGTTTCGCTTCTTTTGCGGGTCCTTAAGTGTGTCCCAAATTTTCTTTTTAAACATTTGGCCCTCCTATTTTCTGGGGCATCTAGTCGAGTGCAAAACAGTTTCTCACAAAAAAAGGGAAAGACATGAAAATTTTTTTAGGGTGCCCAGATCTGTCATGTCTTAGAACAATATTTCATACGCCCCGCATTTTTTTAAACAAGTTTCCCCAAAAAATACTGAACGAACAGAGACTTGAACTGGGGAGTCAAATTTAATTTTTTTTTGTTAAAACTTTCAATTTTCGTTTATTTGAATGTGCACACAAGAGACACTCCTATACAAAAAAATAAAAAAATGTTGTTGTTTAAAGGCTCAGTGTGACCGAATTAAGTCCGAAATTGAGTAAACATGACCTTGGCCCCCAACCTCAATAAAAAAAAAGAAAGGGGGAAAATTTTTCCCCCCCCCCAAACGGGTTCCTTTTTTATGACTAGTGACAACTTAGCTCCAGGCGCGGGGGCCCCCAAAACGCGGGGGTAGCATTTTCTACTTCTGCTATATGCTAACCCGGCTCTGACAATGCGCCGTCTGTCCCGGTCGTCCACCGAGGTTTCCGCTGGTCGTGCGGATCCTTCCCCCCTTACCGTAATACCGTCGCGCCCGCCCCTGTCCCGGGAGGACTCGGATTGATTAAACATCAGCTCGGGCCCCGCCAAAATGGTTTGGGGGAGGTATATAATTGGGGGAAACACGAATGGTAAAGGGGTCAAAGGCTCATTTTGGGCTGGTGGGGCCCCGGCCGGGGGTTTCGAGGGGCGTCCAAAACCCTCCCCCTCCCCCGGGGCCCGGAAAAAGACTCTGGTTCGGTCTCAGAGGGGAGGGGTCGGGGAGAAAACTACTGGTAGTTGCAGTGCAATTGGAAATCAATAAAGATACATACAGGCAAAACCACAAATCTCTGACCGATGTCCAACAAGATATTGCCAAAGTCCCGAACGCAAAAAAAACGGGAAATCCAGACATGGATGAGAGGGGATCCATGACCAAAAGTATCCCCGTGGGCGGCCAAGCCCCGGGGGGGGGGCAAAAATTGCCAACCGTCGGCAAAAATAAATAAACGGACCGAAACGAATAAAGTCTCCCCTGTTGGTGCGGGAAAATTCAGCTGACCCCGCATCGGTACCCGGTGCAAACATGTACTGGGCAAGGTTTCCAGCCAAAGAACAAGTTTTGTTTAGTGCATAAGAAAAAACCCCCCAGGGGAAAACCCTGCAAGGTACTGTGCATAAAAAATTTAAAATCCCCAGAAGAACGGGTTGGTGATGCCCAAAAAGGAAATGCCAGCCTTGGGGGGCCCGGGGAAGGTTTGTTTTGCATCTCTTCCCCCGGGAAAAACGGGCGGGTGATGGCGGCGAGGAAAAAAACCGTTACGCTGTACCCCACTGAAACGACCCCCTACATTATTTGTACTCAGCCCCGCCAGTGCTTTCGGGTTTTCAAATTTCCCTCCAATGCGCGTCTAAAAAGCCCGAGAATTTTTTCCGGATCATACTCAAAAAGTCGGTAAACAAGGCCGCAATGTACGGATCAGACAGGAAGTTCGGTCTAAACATTGGCGAGGCCGATATTTAAAGGTGTTTATACAGTAAAACGCCGTCCGAGGATAACTTACGCCCCCGAAATATTTCTCAGTCAAACGGCATAAATAGCGTAACTCCCTGTCCCCGGGGTAGATCCAAAACCCAAAAATCGCAAACGGTGCCCCGGGAAAACTCACCCTAGTAAATCAAAGCTGGCTAAAACGAACACCCCCCCAAGGATAAAGGGAAAACTCAAATATGTGCTGAAGGCTGGTGCACTCATCACGTTCTGATGTTTGGCTGTTTTTTATATCACAATAAGAATGATTAAAACAGGCCTGAACGATCGAAGAAGAAAAGAAAAAACGGCTGATAGATTGGCTGGCTTAGCTACAATATCAGAGGGATCTGCAATGGATCGAATCAGTGGCCACTGGGGTTTGTCACCAGTGCGGGAAACTCTTGGGGTCACCCCCCTAGACTTTTACCATGGGCTTTTCCCAGTGTTCCTGTACGGTAACTATAGTATAGTAATATCTTTTTTGAATGGAAGCCTGCCGCTGTTTTTCTCCTTTAAAAAATTTATTCCTGTCCCAATTCTTTCTTTAAAATATGTATATGTTAGTGATATTGATAAAATTATAAAATTTCGCAAAAATAATTATTTACATAAAAAAAGAACATGTAAACAACGTCTGTAATTTTCGCAACCACGTGACTCCACCCCGTCATTAATTGCGCGATTGCAAATGCCCCACGATTCTACCGACTCCGAGCAGCTCTGAATCTTATTCATTTAAGCACCAGACGCTCTGCAGGTGGCACCCGTGCCTGCATGTTTTTAAAATGAACGGTTTGAAACGATTTTTTTCTTTATCGTATGTTGTTTTTTGGAAGACAAGAAATCACTGTTCATATGTTGCACTTCGCTGTTTCCTTTCGCAATCCAATAATCTCGATTGAAGTTGATTGGCCATTCACCAATATCGTTGAGTACATTTTTTTTTCGTTGTGCTTTGGCTTGTAGAAGATGTTGTTTACTGAAGCATGTGCTGTGCTTTCTGCCTCTCTTTGGCTTGAAAATGATATGGCTAAATTGGAAGGACTTGCTGTACATTCGACTTCAGTTTGTCTTGTGGAAAATGTGGCTAAAGCGTGAAGAGTTGCTGATCTTAATATTGGTAATGATGATTGTTCTATATCACTATCTTCATCTACTATACTGTGAGACGCGATTTCTATATTTTCTGCTTCGATTTCTTTGGATTCAGCACCATTACACACGACATTAAAAATTCAGATAGCTTCGTGTTTTGATACAAAAACTTGGTTATATTTTTCCTTTTCATCTTGTGCTTTACGCTTGCACTTCCAGAAGCGTAATGTCGACCCGTATCTCTGGCTCTGCTGCTCATGATGTCTATCTCAATCTGGGAAGAGAAAATGAATTTACAAATAAATGTAATTCTTCTACTTTCTACTAATATAACATATAAATGTGAAAGTTTGGACAGCGTTTTATGATATAATAATTTACTCATGATGATATATTATATACAGGGTGCTTCGTAATTTAACCACTTAACATGACTATAACTCTGATTTAAAACATTTGAATTCATTGAAAATGAAAAATGATAGAAACTATTTTTAAAATTAATTTCTCACTGAAACATAAAATTAGCTATGTAAATAAAATAATAATAAAATAACAAGATGGGAGGATTTAAATACATTCAAAGTTAGCAGAACAAATAAAAATTACTCTCTGTGTCCGTTTGTGTGCTTCTCTGTAAAATTATGCAGCTCTGTGTTGCGGCTTCTGTTGCGCTCTTCAAGTGTGTCCAAGTTTTCTGTTTAATCATTTGGCCCTCCCTCGCATTATTTTCTGGGACATCTAGTCGAGTGCAAAACAGTTTCTCACAAAAACGTGAATGACATGAAATTTTTTAGAGTGCCCAGATCTGCTCATGTCTTAGAACAATATTTCATACGCCCACTTGCATTTATTTTAAACTAAGTTTCGCGCAAAAACTACTGAACGAACAGAGACTTGAACTGGGTTATGAGTCAAATTTAATTGTTCTTTTGTTCAAGCTTTCAAGTTTCGTTTATTAGAAGCGTGTGCACACAAGAGACACTCCTATACAAAAAAGTAAAAACACTGTTACGTTGTTAATGAGCTCAGTGTGACCGCCTAATTAAGTCCGAAATTGAGTAAACATGACCTTGGCCCTAACCTCAATAAAAAAAAAAAGAAAGGGGGAAATTATTACCACCTCCCAAACTTGGTTCCTTGTTTATGACTAGTGACAACTTAGCTCCAGAGGCGCGGGGCCCCCTCAAAGCGCGGGGCCCGTAGCATTGCTACTTCCTGCTATAGCTAACCCGGCTCTGACAATGCGCCGTCTGTCCTGTGGTCGTCCACCGAGGGTGTTCCGCTGGTCGTGCGGATCCTTCCCCTCTTACCGTAATACCGTCGTCGCCGCTGCCGCTGTCCGGCAGGACTCGGATTGATTAAACATCGAGCTCGTCGGCAGCCAAGTGGTTGGCGGAGGTATATAATTGTGAGCAAGCACGAATGGTAAAGGGGGGTCAAAGGCTCATGTGGTCATGGTGGTAACATGAGCCAGGGTTAGCGAGGGGGCGCATTAACCAAGACCCTGCCCCCAACCTCCACGCGGTGACCCTGGAAACAGACTCTGGTTCCGGTCTGGCTAAGAGGGGCAGGGATCGGGGAGAGAAAACTACTGGTAGTGGTAGCAGTGCAATTACGGAAATACAATAAAGATACATACAGGCAAAACGCACAAATCTCCTGACCGATGTCCAACAAGATATTGCCAAAGTCCCTGAACGCAAAGAAACAGCAACGAAACGTCTCAGACATGGATGAGAGGTCCATCCAGTGACCAAACGTATGCCCACGTAGGGCAAGCTCGAAGCCCTGGGGAGGGGGCAAACATTGCCAGCCCGTCGGCAAGAATAAATAAGACAGGACCGAAACGAATAAAAGTCTACCCTCGTGTTGGTGCGAGAGAAGATTGCAGCTGACCCGCATCGGTAGCCTGGTGCAGATACATGTACTGGGCAAGGTTTGCCGAGCGCAAAAGAACAAGTTGTGTTTAGTGCATAACGAAACTACCCGCCCTAGGAAAACCGTGCAAGGTACTGTGCGACTAAAAATTAACATCCCCAGAAGAACTGAGGTTGGTGATGCCAAACGGAACTGCCAGCCTTGGGGGCAACCGGGCAAGGTTTGTTTGCAGTCGTAACTAACATCCCCGGAATAACTGGGGCGGGTGATGGCGGCGAGCGCAAAATCCACAGTTACGCTGATAGCGCCGACTGAAACGACCTCTACATTATTTGTACTCGGCCCCATGCCAGTGCTTTTGAGGTAAATTGCAAATTGCCACGTACCAATGCGCGTCTAGAAAAGCCCGAGAATGTTCCTTCTCCGGATCATACTCAAAATGTACGGTAAAGCAAGGCCGACAATGTACGGATCAGACAGGAAGTTCGGGTCTAAACATTGGCGAAGGCCGATACTTTACACGGTGTTTTATACGAGTAAGACGCCGTCCGAGGATAAGCTAACAAGCCCCGAGAAATATTTCTCAGTCAGAACGGGCATAAATAGCGTAACTCACTGTCCCGGCGTAGATCACAAAGCCCAAAATACGGCAAAGCTGATCGAACCCTAGGGAAAGCTCACCCTAGTAAATCAAAAGCTGGCTGAAAACGAACACCCCACCGAAGGATAAGCAATTGAGCTCAAATAGGTGCTGAAGGCTGGTGCACGTACATCACGTTCTGATGTTTGGCTGTTATATATCACAATGAGAATGATTAAAACAGGCCTAGAACGATCGAAGAAGAAGAAGAAGAACGAGCTGATAGATTGGCTGGCTTAGCTACAATATCAGAGGGAGCTGCAATGGATCGAAGTCAGTGGCGTCACTGGGGTTGGTGTCACCCAGTGCGGTAAACTCTTGGTGTCACCCCTCTAGACTTTCACCATGGTCTTCTTCCGAGTGTTCCTGTACGGTAACTATAGTATAGTAATACTAACTTTTTGAATGGAAGCCTGCCTGTTTTTCTCCTTTAAAATTTATGTCCTGTCCTAATTACTTTACTTTAAAATATGTATATGTTAGTGATATTGATAAAATTATAAAATTTCGCAAAAATAATTATTTACATAAAAAACGAACATGTAAACAACGTCTGTAATTTTCTGCAACCACGTGACTCAACACGTCATTAATTGGCGCGATTGCAAATGACCCACGATTCTACTCCGACTCCGAGCAGCTCTGAATCTTATTCATTTAAGCACCAGACGCTCTGCATGGTGGCACCCCGTGCCTGCATGTATTTAACAATGAACGGTTATGAAACGATTGTTTTCTTTATCGTATGTTGTTTTTTTTGGAAGACAAGAAATCACTGTTCATATGTTGCACTTCGCTGCTTCCTTTCGCAATCCAATAATCTCGATTGAAGTTGATTGGCCATTCACCAATATCGTTGGAGTACATTTTATTTTCATGTGCTTTGGCTTGTAGAAGATGTTGCTACATTGGAAGCATGTGCTGTGCTTTCTGCCTCTCTTTGGCTTGAAAATGATATGGCTAAATTGGAAGGACTTGCTGTACATTCGACTTCAGTTTGTCTTGTGGAAAATGTGGCTAATCGTGAAGAGTTGCTGATCTTAATATTGTAATGATGATTGTTCTATATCACTATCTTCATCTACTATACTGTGAGACGCGACTTCTATATTTTCTGCTTCGATTTCTTTGGATTCAGCACATTACACACGACATTAAAAAATTTAGACAGCTTGTCGTGTTTTGATACAAAAACTTGGTTATATTTTTCCTTTTCATCTTGTGCTTTACGCTTTGCACTTCCAGAAGCGTAATGTCGACCCTGCATCTCTGGCTCTGCTGCTCATGATGTCTATCTCAATCTGGGAAGAGAAAATGAATTTACAAATAAAATGTAATTCTTCTACTTTCTACTAATATAACATATAAATGTGAAAGTTTGGACAGCGTTTTATGATATAATAATTTACTCATGATGATATATTATATACAGGGTGCTTCGTAATTTAACCACTTAACATGACTATAACTCTGATTTAAAACATTTGAATTCATTGAAAACGAAAATGATAGAAACTATTTTTAAAATTAATTTCTCACTGAAACATAAAATTAGCTATGTAAAATAAAATAATAATAAAATAACAAGATGGGAGGATTTAAATACATTTAAAGTTAGCAGAACAAATAAAAATTACTCTCTGTGTCCGTTTGTGTGCTTCTCTGTAAAATTATGCAGCTCTGTGTTGCGACTTCTTGTTGCGGCTCCTTCAAGTGTGTCCAAGTTTTCTGTTTAATCATTTGGCCCTCCTTCGCATTATTTTCTGGGACATCTAGTCGAGTGCAAAACAGTTTCTCCACAAAAAACGTGAATGACATGAAATTTATTTAGGAGTGCCCAGATCTGCTCATGTCTTAGAACAATATTTCATACGCCCACTTGCATTTATTTTAAACTAAGTTTCGCGCGCAAAAACTACTGAACGAACAGAGACTTGAACTGGGTTATGAGTCAAATTTAATTGTTCTTTTGTTCAAGCTTTCAAGTTTTCGTTTATTAGAAGCGTGTGCACACAAGAGACACTCCTATACAAAAAGTAAAAAAACTGTTACGTTGTTAATGAGCTCAGTGTGACCGCCCAATTAAGTCCGAAATTGAGTAAACATGACCTTGGCCCTAACCTCAATAAAAAAATGAAAGGGGGAATTATTACCCACCTCCCAAACTTGGTTCCTTGTTTATGACTAGTGACAACTTAGCTCCAGAGGCGCGGCCCCCAAAGCGCGGGCCCGCATTTGCTACTTCTGCTACTATGCTAACCCGGCTCTGACAATGCGCCGTCTGTCCTGTGGTCGTCCACCGAGGGTGTTCCGCTGGTCGTGCGGATCCTTCCCCTCTTACCGTAATACCGTCGTCGCCGCTGCCGCTGTCCGGCAGGACTCGGATTGATTAAACATCGAGCTCGTCGGCAGCCAAGTGGTTGGCGGAGGTATATAATTGTGAGCAAGCACGAATGGTAAAGGGGGTCAAGGCTCATGTGGTCATGGTGGAACATGAGCCAGGGTTAGCGAGGGGGCGCTACACCAAGACCCTGCCCCAACCTCCACGCGGTGACCCTGGAAACAGACTCTGGTTCCGGTCTGGCTAAGAGGCAGGGATCGGGAGAGAAAACTACTGGTAGTGGTAGCAGTGTGCAATTACGGAACACAATAAAGATACATACAGGCAAAACGCACAAATCTCCTGACCGATGTCCAACAAGATATTGCCAAAGTCCCTGAACGCAAAGAAACAGCAACGAAACGTCTCAGACATGGATGAGAGGTGCATCCAGTGACCAAACGTATGCCCACGTAGGGCGAAGCTCGAAGCCCTGGGGAGGGGGCAAACATTGCCAGCCCGTCGGCAAGAATAAATAAGACAGGACCGAAACGAATAAAAGTCTACCCTCGTGTTGGTGCGAGAGAAGATTGCAGCTGACCCCGCATCGGTAGCCTGGTGCAGATACATGTACTGGGCAAGGTTTGCTGAGCGCAAAAGAACAAGTTGTGTTTAGGCATAACGAAACTACCCGCCCTAGGAAAACCGTGCAAGGTACTGTGCGACTAAAAATTAACATCCCCAGAAGAACTGAGGTTGGTGATGCCAAACGGAACTGCCAGCCTTGGGGCACTGGCAAGGTTTGTTTGCAGTCGTAACTAACATCCCCGGAATAACTGGGGCGGGTGATGGCGGCGAGCGCAAAATCCACAGTTACGCTGATAGCGCCGACTGAAACGACCCTCTACATTATTTGTACTCAGCCCCATGCCAGTGCTTTCGAGGTAAATTGCAATTGCACGTACCAATGCGCGTCTAGAAAAGCCGAGAATGTTCCTTCTCCGGATCATACTCAAAATGTACGGTAAAGCAAGGCCGACAATGTACGGATCAGACAGAAGTTCGGGTCTAAACATTGGCGAAGGCCGATACTTTACACGGTGTTTTATACGAGTAAGACGCCGTCCGAGGATAAGCTTACAAGCCCGGAGAAATATTTCTCAGTCAGAACGGGCATAAATAGCGTAACTCACTGTCCCGGCGTAGATCACAAAGCCCAAAAATACGGCAAAGCTGATCGAACCCTAGGGAAAGCTCACCCTAGTAAATCAAAAGCTGGCTGAAAACGAACACCCCACCGAAGGATAAGAATGAGCCAATAGGTGCTGAAGGCTGGTGCACGTACATCACGTTCTGATGTTTGGCTGTTTATATATCACAATAAGAATGATTAAAACAGGCCTAGAACGATCGAAGAAGAAGAAGAAGAACGAGCTGATAGATTGGTTGGCTTAGCTACAATATCAGAGGGAGCTGCAATGGATCGAAGTCAGTGGCGTCACTGGGGTTGGTGTCACCCAGTGCGGTAAACTCTTGGTGTCACCCCTCTAGACTTTCACCATGGTCTTCTTCCGAGTGTTCCTGTACGGTAACTATAGTATAGTAATACTAACTTTTTGAGTGGAAGCCTGCCGCTGTTTTTTCTCTTAAAATTTATGTCCTGTCCTAATTACTTTACTTTAAAATATGTATTTGTTAGTGATATTGATAAAATTATAAAATTTCGCAAAAATAATTATTTACATAAAAAACGAACATGTAAACAACGTCTGTAATTTTCTGCAACCACGTGACTCCACACGTCATTAATTGGCGCGATTGCAAATGACCCACGATTCTACTCCGACTCCGAGCAGCTCTGAATCTTATTCATTTAAGCACCAGACGCTCTGCATGGTGGCACCCGGTGCCTGCATGTATTTAACAATGAACGGTTATGAAACCCGACTAGACAGAGCTATGTCTGCTTTGTCAAAATTGAAATTTTTTATTTTGGTGTCACCCTTGATGGTGTCACCGGTGCGCCTGCACTCCTCCTAGTGACGCCCGTGATGGAAGTGACATTCTTCACGCATTGAGAGAGTCTTTCCGAACAGAGGAGTTTCAGAGCTTTGAATCCCACTCTCTGACCAGATTGAAAGAGATGGGTGTCAATATTGGTGCAGCCGAAAAGAACGACATACTAAATATGCAAAGAGATTGATTAATCACCATCGAACTGGCGTGTTGGGTCGCTGGACGCTGCTGGATTTGCTGAGGCAGAGATCGAGCACCATGGACATGTCCGGAGTGCTATGATGATAGTCCTCATATAACTGATAACTGAAAAGCCCGGGAGGGCAGCCGTTCAAGGTCGCTGCCCTGAAGAAATAGCAACTCACTGCCTTGTGGGTTTTGGCTGGGGACAGTCAAAGGCTGGGAGAGCGAACCGCACAATAGCTGGCTGAAATCGAACACCCCACCGAAGGATAAGCAACTGTGCACAAATAGGTGCTGAAGGTTGGTGCACGTACATTACGTTCTGATGTTATGCTGTTTATATATCACAAAGAGAATGATAAAAACAAGCCTAGAACGATCGAAGAAGAAATGATAGATAGAAAGAAATCAACCAGTCTCTTCTTGTAAACATTACGCTAGCTGGATTAAATTAAAATCTACGCACGCCCTGAACGTAAACTTTTAATCACTCTGAACCTCAATCTCTCCCTGTATTTATGGAGTGCAAAAGCCAAAATTCTTTTGTTTGGGAATTTGCCTTTTGACTCCTGAAATGTTATGGCTATAGTTCTGTCATCGTTGTAAAAACAATTCAACTATATTTGCTGTCATTCTGCATTTATTTCACACCAAAATCCTTCTATCTGACATAATCTGACTAACCTCAATCATCGCACCAGGGTCAAAAGTCATGGTAAACTAGACTTCTAAAGATTTTCTGATTCTTCATCTTCTTCTTTGCGTTCGTTTTACGACCAATTATAATCACTCTTTGTGATATGTTTGATCTTTGCCAAGAACGTGTATACGTTGCACATTGGTTTGGTAGGCCCTAAACGCATAGACTTCTACGTTTAGGACACGTGGATCCGAATTCAGCCAAACATCCTTAGTCGCCTCTTACGACATGCATGGCAGGTAACAGTGGTTCTATTCTTTATATCCCAAATTTGGGCTCCTGGTAACCACTAGGTGGGTATTTTATTTACTAGGTAGCTTGCATTAGATCAGTGTTTCCCAACATTTTTGTGCCATGCCCCACCAAAGCCTTTCAAAAATTCGTATGCCCCCTCCTTTCCTATGTAACATATAACCCAAAAAAATTATTTTCCAAAATTGAATTGTTCACTGAAGAAACTTAAATGATAGATGGGGGTCAAAGGTGCAAGGAAGAAGCGCGCCAGGATTAGAGAGATGGCTCTAATCCCCTGCACTCACCTCCACGTGGTGACCCTGGTAACAGATGGTAGTTCCGGTCTGGCCAAGAGGACAGGTGCTGTGGGAGAGCTACTCTGGGGCAAGTAGAGATGCAAAGGTAGTCATGCTTGATGGGACCCGCCGAACACAGACGAGCGAACTCCCAGAGTGACTATTAATGCTCGCCTCCCCGGTCGAAGGGAAAAGCTTGAACGACACATGTGGAACCTCGCGGGGCGGAACTCGGAGCCCACGCATTCTCTCTCTTGCTGCATGTTTCTTGAGCCGATGAGAATGCCGGGCGATGAGTTGGACCGCGCGTTGGTCCACATGGTTCAAAAGTTCGAATCAAAACCATTGAAGGGAGGTTGACACGCGTGTGGCGAAATTCGGAGCCCACGCATTCACTCTCATGTTGCGTATTTCTTGAGTCGATGAGAATGCCGGGTGATGAGTTGAGTGACTGGGCAACATTGGGTAACTCGGTTTTGCCCACTCGAAGTCGGACAGCCCAGAAGGAATTAACGGAAATGGTGAGGTAGGTACCAGGGCAGAGCGAGCGCGCATACGAACGTGCAAGAGTGGCGCCACATGTGGCGAAAAATGTAAGCATGGAAAAAGACGATGTTGACAGGGCATCAGGGCAGGGCTAGCATACACGCTGGCAAAGTCATAGTAGACCTCATCGAAGGGCAGACCGGCACGGCAAGAGGGTGCGTCCCACCACACGAAGAACAACTGGAAAGCCCAGCAGAGCCGCGGCATGCGCGGCAAGCGGGGGCAGCAGCAAGAGCGGCGGCAGAAAACGCGGCAGCGGTAGGCAGGGTGTGCGTCCCACCCAAATGTACAGAACAACTGGAAAGCCCAGAAGAGGCAAAGCCAGGGGCGCGTTTCCCTCGCGGGAACTACTGCTGCCTCGTAGTTGATTGGGGACAATAGGGGACTGCCTAGAGAAATTGATAGTAGCTCGGCCTGCTGGGTGTGAGACGCCCATAGCTCGGGTTCGAACCCACTATCCGGCATTTGTTCGAGTCCCATAGTCTTACTCAGGACGATAACGTGAGTACCTCTGAAGTCGGAGAAAATCTGCCTGTATGGCGAGGGGAAAACTAATTACGATACATTGAGCCAAAGGCTGCCAGTGAAAGTAATTTCATGCACGCTGCTGCCATTGTAAGAAATGGAAAAACGGATTTTCACGCAAAAATCAGTTTCAGATGAAACTTCGTCTGAGTTGAAAGCGGACGAAATAAAAAAAAAAAAAAGGGGACAATCAAAGGCTAGGGAGCAAACCGTACACAAACCTGAACGGGGGACAAATCAAGGTGTTCATTAAAACGACCGGGAAATTGTTGGGTAGATGGTGCTCAAAAAACCGGGAGAAAAATAAAAGAGGCCAGTGGGGCCTGCAAGCAACCACAAGTAGCTTAACAATGGAGGTTCGGACGGTTACGGAGGCGGTAAACTGGTTGGCATCTCCCCAATTCTCTCGTGTT
>JADZMA010000047.1:0-95434 GCA_020796225.1 Arion vulgaris | reverse complement strand
AATGGGTTAAAGTTTTACCCCAATTTTCTCAGGGAAAACTGTTTTTTTTTTCTTTGTTGTTTTATCATTATTAGATGCTGCCGTGTGATCATACTTTTGGTCTTTAATTAGTTGTTTAACTTTGCTTGTGTCCTTGATATCGCTGTTTCACTACATAACTTTGTTTTCCTGTTCTCTCATCGCCCCAATGACTTAACTTTTTGTTTTTTTAACATTGATTGATTGATTATTGATGAGGCATTATGGAATCCCACAGAAAATTATTAACCTAATAAAAGCAAATATGAAATGGGGACTTCATGAAGGTGAACTAACAGACACTTTTGAATAGAAACAGGAGTTCAAGGATGTCTTCATCCCCTTTTGCTGTTCTTACTGACAATAGACTGGATTATGAAGACCACAGTAAAAACTTCAGAAATGGAACCCAATGGATTCTAAAGAGCAACTAGAGGATCTGGACTTCGCTGATGATATAGTTCTTCTGTCACATACACGAAATCAGATGCAGGATAAGCTAAACACATTGGATCAAAGGTCCAGGAACTAGGCTGAAATTCATAAGGGAAGACAAAGATATTGAAAATTTAAACCCAAAGGCAAACGACAACTGATCTCACTGGGAAACCACTTCAAGAGGTAGAATCATAAAATATTTAGCAAACGTAGACAAAAAGGGTGGAAAAGGTAGAGATGTTAAAACAAGAATACAGAAAGGCAAGAGGAGTTTTTCTTTTGCACTGGGAAAATATGGAAGTCCAAAGAAATCAAATCTAGAAAAAATTCAGATATTTAACCCCAAATTAAAGCAGTTCTACTGTATGGTCAGAAACATGAGAAAAAATAAAACAATGGGCAAAAATTGCAAAACATTCATCAACTGGTGTCTGCGCAGAATAGAGGGAATAAGATGGTATGATAGGGTCAAATGAATAACTTATGGAGAGAATAAGACAGATTCCAGTGAACGAACAGGTTTTTAAAAGACGCTGGTGCTGGAAGGACCCCTTTCCGAAAATCGGAGGAATATAACAAGAAGGGTCCGGGCCTGGAACCCGCAGGGAAGCAAGGAGGCGAGAAATACATGGAGACAAGATTTGGAGATCAACAAATAAAGAAGAGCTGGAGGGAGCTGCGAGATAGCTAGAGATGGGAAGACTTTGCATGAGTTGGTTGAGGGCCTTGCCCCAACCCGGGGTGTAAAAGGCAAAGAGAAGAGAGAGAGAGGATTATTTGACCATCATCATTGCATCTCGGTTAGTAGACATGTACTCCGACCTCTCGTACACAGGAAGATCACAGCTGCAGTGCTCGGCCCCAGCACTGACGAGGGCCCCCAATGTAATGTTGTGGGAAATTTTTGTAATCTTTTAATAAATTTTGCAGGACAGCGGCTTTCCAGCCTGCTCTTTTTGGGATTTTGAACTGCCAGGGTTTCTTTTACGTGCTCAAATTAAACGTTTTCCATCCGTCTTCGATAACACTAGAACTCAATTCACCTACACTGAGATCAGGGATCTCGGAAAAATCCTGATGGCAACATTAGAGGGACTCGGGACCTTTGAAGAGGCGATCGCCAACCTCTGCGCCGCAGAGACTCCCAACATTAAGTATATTAACGACTCTGTTGCCTGTTTATCCATTGATATCGTCTGTTATTCAACTTTGTTTATACTTTCCCATTTATGTTTGCACTGACGTATACCCTTCTTGTATCTATGCAATTATAAATGTATGTGAATGTTATGTGAATTCAATGCTAAACACTTCCCAATTTTTTGTTTAGATTTATTATCTTGTTGTCACTTATTTTCCCAATTTGTATATACGCGTTTAAAACTCAATGACATGTTTTTTATTTTTTTTGACAACTGTTTGGGGAAATGTAGATTTTGCAATTGTCTATTTTCTTTGAAATTCTATTAAATTGTATTTAATATTGCAAATTTATTCATTAACTATATTTTTTTCATCATGCAACTATGCTTTCTTTATCTAAAATTTCAACCCCCAAAGAGACATACCTTCAAAAAAACTTCTTCTACCCTTCCTCTTTTTGCCATCTTCCAATTATTTCTTGTCTTGCTTATACTTTTAATATTATTTTCCCAGCTTTTTTCTTCTGTATTTTGGGCCTTCTCAACCTATTTTTTAAACCCGGTTCTAAAACAATGCATGTCTAAAGCAACGGTGGACTTCAATGTATATATATATATATATCCCATATATGACCATCGTCTCTTCCTTAGCCTTTTGCGTCGCTCCATCTTTTGTGGGTCTTCTCCTGTTGTACTCATCAGGTGTGGCACGTCATTGGGCCAGTGGGCCGCCCCCCAAAACATTTTGATAATATGTACTATTAATTCCCCATTATTTGTTCATATTATTATTTAAGTGATACTTGTTAGTTTTTGAAAGTTGATAATAACGCAAAAAAGCCCACAGTCTGAAATCAAATTCAGCATCTTCCCCTAGTATACGCCCTGGTCATTGGCCAGTAGGTCTGCCCCGCAATAAAAAATGAGTAACTTGTACTTATTAATGTGTTTTTATTATAAAATTTTACTTTTAACTTGACATGGATTAGCTTAAAGTTGAATATAAAACTTTTTAAATATAAATATTATACAAATAATATAACAACCATAATATATAAAATAAAATTTTAAAAAAAATTAGTACAGTCTGAATACAGACGCATATCTCAGCGCACTATTTTTCGGTAGTTCATTTTAAAATGTGCCTATCTACGATGTAACATTAGACCTTTGATGTCTACCTGCAATGAAATTTGGGTCAAAAATGACGTCCTTTCTCTTATCCGGTAGATAATGTATTCTTACGTGTCAACTCATTTCTTATTAAAAGCCCTTTAACCCTTTAGCGCGGGGAAATATATATATGTTTTCCATTCATTTCTAAAGACGCTTTAAACCCACGTCTATTATTTTCTTTTTGGGATAAAGACGTTTTTAAAGTCATACATTGTTACTGTCATCAGGGCATACATAACGTTTGGCCCTAGGAAAAAAGAGTAGCTCATTTAGCTCAGCTTCAGAAAGTATGTAGCAGCGAAAGGGTTAAATATCGATTTAATCACGAATTCTATATAAAAATAGTAGAAAATTATAGAAAATAATAGAAATAAGTTACTAATCATCATAGAATAGTTTAAGGTAATCCCCCATTCCCCCAATATACATTTGTCTACGACAATGTACTTTCATTTCGGTTACACAGCAACGTTTAGAAGAGAAAATTATATATTACAAAATCATCCAACCTGTGTACCCCAGACGCGCTGGCGGAAAGATAAGTACGTATAGTCTGTAATGGGGGACGCGTTAGATTCACGTAGATGTTATTTTTTTTAAAATCTTCTAAGCACCTGCGTCGTTTGATGTGACCGAAATATTTATTTGCCTTGATTTTATGTTGTTTTATAGGCAACGCGGGGAATTGGGGAATGGACATTTGATAAGGCTGAAAAGTATATGTGTGCTTTTGAATATGGGTGTTGAGGGGAGTCATCCATGTGTCAGGACAGAGAGGAACAAGTGAATTTATGCAAAAGGAGCCAAGGTCAGAGAAAGCTGGCGATGGTACAGAGAGGAGTAAGTGAATCTATGCAGAAGGAATTGGGGTCAGAGAAGTCATGTAGAGAGGAGAGGCAAGTGAATCTATGCAGAAGGAACTCAGGTCAGAGAAAGCTGGCTGATGTACAGAGAGGAATGAAGAATTGAGAGATGAACACAGGGAGAACATGGTGGGGAGGAATGGAGTGAACCCTGTCGCGCTGGTTTGAACATGATGGGCGGAGGCGGGGCACCCGGCCATGAGAGGGGAAATTTTGTATTACTGTTGGGGTGGGTTCGCTCCCCTGCAAGCTATTTGACGATGATGAAACCCAAACCTATAATATCAAGCTGTTGCAGAACAGAAGCATGTATTCTTGTCTCGAAAGGGGAATAGCTTCCGGAATAGACAAAATAGTAAAGTCCAAAATCATCTTTTTTTCCCCAAAATGTCTGCCCTAAAAGAAATGGCCAAAGCCGCCACTGGTTATTGCATTCCTTCTTGCCTTGTTTTTTAAAATTGGTGATTATTGCCCTGCCAATCGTCTGGTGTTTTGATCCAGCCACGATCCTTTGCTTAATAATATACCCCGGGAGGGGTTTACCAGGCCAATTGGGGTAAAGAATAGAGTCACTGTTACCTCGCGCATGTCGTAAGAGGCATTAGGGGGTTTTTGCTGAAATGGGATGCATGCCCCTAGAATGCTAACTGGAACAAATGTTGCAGAAATCGGATGCACCAGGCCGTTAGGCACATGCATGGTGCAATGACCCTCACGAGGAATGGATAAGGATTCTACGGTCGCCAATCTGCCTGGGAAAGTTTAGCCACGCTAAGAATGTCAAACCTACCATCACGAGGGTACAAATTTACTGCTGGAAGAGGTCAGCAAAAACGGGGAAGAGATTCAGGAATTATATCCTACAGAACTGCCTAGTTGTGGGGGACTTGAGAAGAAAGATGGCCCACTTACACTAAGGTCCAAGACAAACTGTATGGCGTGGCTGATAATCTGAGGCAGACGGGCCTATTAGTGAACTGAAACCCAACCAGTGAGAACGCAAAAAAGAAATAATAAAACATTTTGTAGAGAAGTGTTTAAGCTGCTTTGTGATCTGTAACACAATCGTGTTTTGTTTTGTGATACTTCTCCGAAAAAATTTTGGGTTTTATATGAAAATTTTGAATTAAAAACAAATTGTAATTTCACGATATTTTTTCATTAGGAAGTAATCTTCAGTATTTAACTATCATCGAATATTTATTACACCCCTTGACTGAAATTCGCATTTTTACATTTTCCCAGCTTTTGTCTAGAAGAGAATAAGGAGTTTTAAGATATCCAGGGGAAGCAAGGGAGAATGGATATCCATGGGAAGCAATGAAGTAAGGGATATTCATGGGAAGCAAGGGAAGCAATGGATATCCATGGAAGTAATAAGCAATGGAAGCAACGGAAGCAAGGGAAGCAATGGATATCCAGGGAAGCAACGAAAATGGATAGATCAATAAATAGACAGTGAACAGGATTAGGGATTCAAGAAAAAAAATTACAAACCCTTTGCCTTGTGAGTCGAAGGTCGGGGTTCGAACGACCGCGCCGTTCTGTTCACGAGTCAGTTTTTTTCCAGAGACGCTCTAGGATTTTGCTGGAGCCAGGGTTCGTGCTTGGCAATACTCGGCAGGTGTCGAAACCATTTCGGGAGGTATGAGCCATAGGGGGTAACACCCAGTGCAATGAAGTCAATCCTCTCGGCTTAAAACCCCTTTTAAATTACCAAACACAGGATACAACCCAAAACCCTTATTTCTTACAGCACCCAAGTAGCTCTACAGCACCCAAGCTAGCTTGCAGCCCAGCTTCAGCCTACGCACCCGTAGCCCTACAGCACCCAAGCCTAGTCCACAGCCCCCAAGCCAGCCCTACAGCCCCTAAGCCAGCCCCACAGCACCCAAGCAGCCCTACAGCACCCCCAGCCCTACAGCACCCAAGCCTAGCCCCACAGCACCCAAGCATAGCCCACAGCACCCAGCATAGCCTCCCGCACCCAAGCCTAGCCCTACAGCACCCAAGCCCCAGCCCCCAGCCCAAGCCAGCCCTACAGCCCCAAGCCTAGCCCTACAGCACCCAAGCATAGCCCCCACAGCACCCACGCCTAGCCCTCAGCACCCAAGCCTAGCCCAGCACCCAAGCATAGCCCTACAGCACCCAAGCATAGCCCTACAGCACCCAAGCCTAGCCCTACAGCACCCAAGCTCCTACAGCACCCAAGCCTAGGCCCTACAGCACCCAACATAGCCCTACAGCACCCAAGCATAGCCCTACAGCACCCGCCTAGCCCCAGCACCCAAGCCCCGCCTACAGCACCCAAGCCTAGCCTACAGCCCCGGGTTCGCCCACAGCCCAAGGGCCCAGCCCCTACAGCACCCAGCATCCTACAGCACCCCAAACCCGAGCCCTACAGCACCCAGCCCAGCCCTACAGCAAGCATGAAGCCCCCCCCGCACCCAAGATAGCCCTACAGCACCCAAGCCTAGCCCACAGCACCCAACATAGCCTACAGCACCGAGCAGCCCTGCAGCACCCAAGCCAGCCCCCAGCACCCAAGCCAACCCTACAGCACCCAAGCAGCCTCACAGCACCCAAGCCTAGCCCTACAGCACCCCGCCTTCCTAGGGACCCAAGCCTAACCCTACAGCACCCAAGCATAGCCCTACAGCACCCAAGCCTAGCCCCCTACAACACCTCAAGCCTAGCCCTCAGCACCCAGCCTAGCCCTACAGCACCCAAGCCTAGCCCTACAGCACCCAAGCCCAGCCCTACAACACCCAAGCCTAGCCCTACAGCACCCAAGCCTAGCCCACAACACCCAACATAGCCCTACAGCACCCAAGCCTAGCCCTTTCAGATGAGTATTTTTCAGATTTCTTCTTGCTACCAACATCATCATCAACACCAGTAGAATAATATAAAAAAACAATTTTGTTGACATATTTCTACTATTTATTACATATCTCATTGCTTCTATATCTACTCATTTTTTTCAAACATTATCTTCTAAATATTTTCATGTTGTTGACTGATTTCTTCTCATTTTTCTCCCAGTTTTTCATTATTTTATTTCTTGCTTCATCTTATCACCAACGACATCAAATGATTCAACAACTTTTCAATTTCCCAAAATATCCATTACTTTCTTATATTAGGGTCATTATTTCATTTGTCAGTCGACTATCACGCATTAGATATATTATCTTATATGTCAGTAACTGTTGTTGGATGTAATTATTAAACAATGAGAAACAGCTCGCTTTATCACATTCAGTTTGACAGATTAGCAGATATTTGTTTTGGTTAGAAAAAAATGGACAAAGTTAAGGGTTAGAAGAGATAGACAATAAAACGTCAGAAGTTCGGTTATATGAAGAACCTTTTCTTCCCAAACAAAACCGCCAGCACTCTTGAAACAAGAGAAGTGGGGAAATGTTACATTGTCCAGCTAAAACAGAAAGGTTTGATGTAATGAATAATAAATGTAAGAAAATGAATATATCTGATTGTTGATTGTGGACAAGAATGAATGGGAGACAATGTCATGATTAATTATCGATCATTTTGTTTTACATGTCGATGTGACCGGCATATTTATTTCAACGATGTAATAACTCATTAAACCTACAAGTAACATCACTTAACTCATACAATACATGCTGCATAAAACCATTCTGGTAGTATAATGTTCCTATAAGGCACCCACAAACCAGAATTGAAAACAACATTCACATGGTCCATTTGATGCTTTTTTTTGTATAATTATGTGTAATACAACCTTTCATTATCGATAGAGTTTTCAACTGTGATTGAGGAATATGAAATAGTGATTTGATGTTAAATATAATGAAGTTATAATAAATCGTCTTAGATAATTTGCCCTTAAAATGTGTTATTCTAAAAATTAGTTCGGAAAATGTTGTTTGAATGTCGTATACTGAGAGTTAACACTTTATATAACAACTCTTTTAATTCACTTATATAACAACTTTAATTACATACAACAGCTCCTTTAATTCACTTATATAACAGCTCTTTTTAAATTTACTTGTGTAGCAGCTCATTTAATTCAATTATATAACAACACCTATAATTACATATATAACCGTTCATTTAATTCACGGGGAAAAGTGGGCGTCTGTATAACTTTAGTGAGCTCGATCACAACCAAATGTATCTGGTTCAAACACCGCGACGTTAATTTGGAGCGAATTGAAGCAAATTAGTTTCCTTGGATTGTTACGGAACGGTAAAAATAGACTCACTTTTCAGAAAGCAGTGGCAAACAACTAAAGTATAAAAGTGCCTGAAAATCGTCGACTTTTTCGTGGTTGATGGTGAAATCTGTAAAGGGTATGCCACGATTTTCATTTTTATTTGATCATCGATCGGTCCAATAATAGCTCATCATACTGATTGATGTCACGATCATTTAACTCACTGATGTAACAACTCTTGGCAAAGTACATAAGTTGCTAGAAATCAGTTTCATTCAACATTTAATTTATGAGAGGGAAAACTCATGAGGATATATGTCTGACTGGGATCTTTATAACGTGTATCTTCTGTTCTGCGATACACTATATGTGTATCTTCTGTTCTGCGATACACATGTTGTGAACGTCGACCGAATGGATTAGAGCACGGCTCATGTGGGGGACCCGTGTTCAATCCATTTAGCCAAGGATTTTTTCGTCGCGGGATAACAAAAAACCTAACCTACAGTTTCATGGTGTCTGCACTAGCCATGAGGCCATTAAATTCATCAGGCTCTGTCCTTGACCCACAACTGACCTAAATAAAGGCTGCCCCTTTCTCTGGCTTTGACCCCTTTCAAATTTAAAGACCGTTAACCACATCTTCATTCAGCTCTTCATCTCATCTCTTCTCCTTTTTTCTCGTTTTTCTCTCTCTCTCTTGTGCCCTTTTAACCCTTTGGGTTGCCCTATGCCATCACAACCCATACCAAAATTTCAATTGTTAATCTATCTTTAATACTTTCCCTTTTTTTTTGTAAATATCAACCTCTGCCACCAAACCTTTTTGTATTTTTATACCTCTATCTCTTTCATTGTCCTTGTGGTTTAGGAAACGGTTCTTTTTGTTATATTCCTTAAGTTTCAAGGGCTTATATAGCTATTTCTTTATTTGATGTCTTGTTTACTAGGGTCTGCCTATTCTTTCCATAATTCTTCATTTTGTGACCTGTTATACAGGGTGTTAACTTAAAAGAGCATGTGAATGGAGCTAATCTGGCATATACGTATGGAAATTAGAAGGTTCAGTTATGACGTAGTATGGTGGTTGGGGATGGGGTGAATTGTAGTGCGGGGAAGGCGATGAACAAAAGGGCGTAGAACAAATAGTAGAACCGGTTTAAATATAAATAGACGAGATGCAAGCTACCTGCAAATTTCTATTTATCACTGGGGCTGCTTTTGGTTGAACACCCTGTATTATCAAAAAAAACACTATCATACCATCTCAGCTCGTCTTGCCTCTATTCTGCGCAGATACCAGTGATGAATGGTTACGTTTTATTCATTAGGATCTCTGTGACCAAGTGGTTAGGTTTGTCTTTGTTTCGATGATCGTGGGGTTCGAATTTTGTACCCGCCAATCTGTTCATGGGTGTATTTTTTCCAGACAGCTTGGATTATTGCCGGGAAATACGGGGTCTGTGCTTTGTCAACATTTTCAGCGAGTGGTTTGCCATTTCCCGCGGTACAGTGATCGAGTCAATGGAATAAAACCCGGTTCAATGAAGACAATTCATCGACTTTAAATTAATCGATATTTTTTTTTTCTACTTAACCAATCATCTTCAATATTGGCATCACAACAGTTCCAGCAGTAAAGAAACATAAATCTATACATAAATTTATTGTATAAAACACAAACGTCTTCAAGATTTTGCTACAACATCGATTGTATTTTTTTACAAGATATATATACAATGTGGTTAAATGAAATCACGAATAAATCTTACCTTTTACAATATTACAAAACAATGAAATATTCAATAATAAATACATGTGTTTAAATTTACATTAAACAGAAAACAGATTGAGAATTTGAGAATTAAATAAAGGAGCCAACATGACGACAAAATGTTGATTAAACATGAAATAAACCAATATAAATAGGGTTGTGAACCACTAAAACTATAATATTGATATTGTCAATATAATCTTCTTTTTTAAAGTTTATATTGAGAAATAGATTGATTTATTTATTGATTTATTGATTGATAAGACCCTCATCATTGCACTTTGGGCAGTGTGCCCTAGCTCTTTCCACAGGAAGATCTGCGCATGCAAGAACTCTGTAGCAACGGCGCGGTCCCTGATGTAATTTTTAAGATGGTAAAAAAATTTTAGTAGAAATTTTATTTTTTAATCTTTTCTAATGAATTTGTACAGCGGTTTTCCAGCCTGTTCTTTTTTGATTTTGAACTGGAAATGTCTTTACTGTGCTCAAGATGATCACGGAACTACGATTTATCGTCCGTCTCAAATAGGACTTGGAACTCGATCTCACCTACATTGAGATCAGAGATCTCTGGAAAAATATACAGATGACTCACGAGGAGCGAACCTGGTACCTTTATCACGAGATACGAACACCAGCCTCTACTGCCACAGAGAGATGAGAAAATAAGTAACTATGGTTATCGTCATGTTGTTATCGTCATGTTGTTACATGTATGAAATTTTAAAATGTATTATTATCAAATTTTCTGTTATCGGAGTTTAGGATGGATAATGGTATGTGATCGGTCTCTTGCACTGACTTTTGGATGAGGACACTAACATTGATGTTGAATATCTCCAGCGATTAATGAGTTTTAAATGACACGTTGTACAATTATAGCTGGATGATTGAGAGAAGAGTGAGTTTAACCATTGAGCTACAAGAATCCTGCAGTATGAATACCCTTTGACATTTGTTAGGAGAGACTGAGCACCTATAGGTCTACCTCGAGTGTTTGATGTTGGTTCACAACCATAACAGATTCTCTTTACATAACGTCCATTGTCTTGAAGCCTGAAGAGATTGTTACATAACGTCCATTGTTTGTAAGCCTGAGAGAGATTGTTACATAACGTCCATTGTTTGTAAGCCTGAGAGAGATTGTTACATAACGTCCATTGTTTGTAAGCCTGAGAGAGATTGTTACAACTCCATTGCTTTGTAAACCTGAGATAGATTGTGTACATAACGTCCATTGTTTGTAAGCCTGAGAGAGATTGTTACATAACGTCCATTGTTTGTGCCTCGAGAGAGATTGATTACATAAAGTCCATTGTTTGTAAGCTCGGAGAGAGATTGTTACATACGTCCATTGTTTGTAAACCTGAGAGAGATTGTTACATAACGTCCATTGTTTGTAAGCCTGAGAGAGATTGTTGACATCAACGTCCATTGTTTGTAAGCCTGAGAGAGATTATGTTACATAACGTCCATTGTTTGTAACCTGAGAGAGATTGTTACATAACGTCCATTGTTTGTAAGCCTGAGAGAGATTGTTACATAACGTCCATTGTTTGTGTCTGAGAGAGATTGTTACTAACGTCCATTGTTTGTGCCTAGAAGATTGTTACATAACGTCCATTGTTTGTAAGCCTGAGATAGATTGTTACATAACGTCCATTGTTTCATGCTGAGAGGATTGTTGCAACGTCCATTGTTTTGTAAGTCCAGAGAGATTGATTACAACATCCATTGTTGTCAAGCCTGAGAGATTGTTCATAACGTCCATTGTTTGTAAGCCTAGAGAGATTGTTACATAACGTCCATTGTTTGTAAGCTGAGAGAGATTGTTACATAACGTCCATTGTTTGTAAGCCTCGAAGAGATTGTTAATAACGTCCATTGTTTGTAAGCCTGAGAGAGATTGTTATACAACGTCCATTGTTTGTAAGCCTGAGAGAGATTGTTACATAACGTCCATTGTTTGTAAGCCTGAGAGAGATTGTTACATAACGTCCATTGTTTGTAAGCCTGAGAGAGATTGTTACATAACGTCCATTGTTTGTAAGCCTGAGAGAGATTGTTACATAACGTCCATTGTTTGTAAGCCTGAGATAGATTGTTACATAACGTCCATTGTTTGTAAGCCTGAGATAGATTGTTACATAACGTCCATTGTTTGTAAACCTGGGAGATTGTTAATAACGTCCATTGTTTGTAAACCTGAGATAGATTGTTACATAACGTCCATTGTTTGTAAGCCTGAGATAGATTGTTACATAACGTCCATTGTTTGTAAGCCTGAGATAGATTGGGTTCTTTAACGTCCATTGTTTTAAACCCTGAGAGAGAAAATACAAAAAGTCCATTGTTTCGGAAACCTGAGAAAATTGTTTCATAACGTCCATTGTTTGAAAAACCTGAGAGAGTTTGGGTTAATAACGTCCATTTTTTTAAAGTTCCGGAAAAGGGGATTGTTACATAAGTCCATTGTTTGTAAGCCTGAGAAGTTTTTACAAACGTCCATTTTTTTAAACCGGGAGAGAGATTGTTCAAAACCCCAGTTTGTAAAACCTGAGAGAGATTTTTTACAAACGTCCATTGTTTGTAAACCTGAGAAAATTGTTAAAAAAGTCCATTGTTTGAAAACCCTTTGAGATATATTCATATCCGAAGGTGGTGTTTTTACTTGGTGTTTTGAGAGCCCTAAAGGAAGTGGTTAAAAAGGTTTTCCTTTTTGTTCAAGGTTGTTTCGAAAGAGCAATGCTGCTCCGATACAATGGGCGGGGGCAAAGGGCCCCGGGCCACGAAAAAAGGATGGACCTCAGAGATAACGGGAGGAAAAAGAAAGAGACTATCTACGAAGCGCAATGGGCCCCCGTTTTAGAAATCTTTTCCCGACCTGACCCCGTGAGGCATACAGGTTGAGAAAAGAAGAAAGAAAAATTTGTTTTTTTTGAATGTTTTTAAAAATGTTATTCATTTTTCCCCTTTTCTACAAATATGTCTCTATTTATATAACTTTTCTTTTTTTCTTGTGTTCTTTCCCTTTTTTTTTGCTGCCAGACGAGAAAATTTAACTGATGATGGGCCCTTGAGAAATGCGCACCCGGTCGCTTGATGTGATGTGGTATTAAATTTTAAGATGTCTGTAACCCCATCATCTCATTTTTTTCTTGGTCTGCCCTTTCCTTGATGTTTCCTATTTGCAGGAAGGATTTTGCAACTGGGTTTTGGGTTCTTTTCCCCCTTTTCCCCATTTTTTTTGGCAGGGGAAAATTGAAAAATACTTTAAAATTTGAATATTTCCATAGTCAACATTTAAAAAAATTATTTTACTATATACAGGTAAAAAGTTTTACGCCTCTGAAACTGAATAAAATAACATTGTTTAAACCAGTTCCTTTTTTTCCTTCCCCACCATTTATTTTTTATAAAAAAATTTTGGAGTTTGAAGGGAATTTCCAACCGGGTTTTGTAAACATACTACTTGTGTTTTTCCTCCACGATTTTTTTTAAAACATACTTACCAAAGTTGTCCTAAGAGTTTTTTAAAACTGATCCCTTTTTAAAGTTGTCCCTTCAAGAGTTTTTTGAAAATAAATACACTAAAAAGTTGCCCTCATCATTTTTGTAAAACATATTATTTTAAAGTTTGTCCTCCATCATATTTTGTAAAAAAATTTTACAAACAAAGGCCCTTCAAGAGACCGGAAAACATATTTTTTTAAAGTTGCCCTCCAAGAGATTTTGTAAAAACATTTTTTTTTAAAGTTGTCCTTCAAAAATTTTTAACAAAATACACAAAGTTGTCCCCCAAGAGTTTTTGAAACAGTTTTCTCATTTGGTTGTCCTTTAAAAATTTTGTAATAAATAACACTAAAGTTGCCCCCAAGAGATTTTGTAACTTTTTACCACTAAAGTTGCCCTTTCAAGAGATTTTGTAACAACATACTACTAAAGTTCCTAAGAGATTTTTAACAGCATTTTTCCCAAAGTTGCCCTTTCCCAAAATTTGTAACAACATACTAAAAGTTGCCCCCTCCAAGATTTTGGGAAAAAGGGATACTCCCGTTTCCCTTTAAGAGTTTTTGTCTTTTTTTTTAACGTTTTTTTTAATTAAAAATTCAAAAAAATTATCACTTAAAAAAAAAACATTGAAATTGGTTTTTAAAAAACAATCTTTTTTTAAATACTAGTTTGGGTTCTTTCTTTTTTTACTTTGTGGTCAAAAGCTAACTGGTTGTTGACAGGTCGGGGTTTTTTTGTTCCCGCCCGCGTCCTTTTGTAATTTGGGCTGATAGTTTTTTTTTATCTTGTTGACAAGATTTTAATATACCATCTAACCATTTTTTTCGGGGTCTTCCTCGCTTATTTTTCCTGATGTTCTTTTAGAAGACTTGATGCAGTGGAGTTCGAGGGCATTCTAAAAGGGCCCGAACCTTTTTATTTTTGTATCTGAATGAAAGTCGTTCCCCCCCTTCCCCAACTGTTCCTGAGCCAAAATAAACAGGTACAAGTGTTTTAAAGGGTTAGTCTGTAGTATTTGCTTTTGGGGCAGTGAGGACAGGGGGGAAGAGATGGAAATTTAATGGGCATGCTATGAAGTCGCGGAAGCTATTCGGGGGAAGATTTTTTATTGATCCCCACAGCAGAAAAAACCGGGCCTTATCATGAATTAACACTGGTCTCCAGCATGGGAGACGCGTCAATCCTTGGGCCCAAAGACTTTTCCCAATCCAAACACTAGCAAATACTGATGATGAAGCTAACCGATTTTTTCCCAACACTCTATGGAAAAATATGTTTTTCCCAAACCCTGTGTTTCGTCAACATGTTTGAGTAATTTAAACCCAAGATAAAAGAATTATAATGACTGAAGTAGAAGTAAGAATTAATTAGAAATGTAACCCAATTTTGTTGCAGCAATGTTGATGATGATTTATTTCCCTTTTTATGCGTGGTCAACCCATACGCGCCCAGGGACTTTCCCCAGTTGGGGGGAAGAGGGCTGTAGATGAGAAACCCGTGATCTAACACTCCCGCTGTATGAGGTTGTCGATTTTTGGGGCCCCGGGTCTGAACCGGACGCTTTTTTCCCAAATTTGAATATTGACCCCAAAAGCGGGGAAGATTTTGGGGTTGACTGCGGAGTTTGCTGGCAAAAAAACCGCCAAGAAGACCGTAGATGGCGGGAGTGAGCTTTTGTAAGGCCGAAGACATGTACATTTTCTAAAAAATATGGAAAACCCAAAAAACTAAAACAGCTGACAATGACAACCGCCCCCCAAGGTTTTTAGCGGGCCGTGGTTTTAGACCCCAAGTTGCTTTGGGGAATTTTTCCTTTTTTAAGTTCGTCGCTTTTTGGGTTCGGCTGTCCGAGGTTTTCCGACCCATCTTCGGGGACCCGAACGGGGCCCCCAAAAGACGAAGGGGATGAAAAAGGGAAAAGGTTTGGGTGGGGGAGAAGGGCCTGGGGGGGATAATGGTTTTAAGGAAATATTTTTTAAAATTTTTGTTTTTTTTTTGGGCGCCATTTTGGCTTAAGACATAGAGCTTTTGGCAGAGCACAGAAAACGCGATCCCCCATCCCCCGATACCATACTAAACCGGGACAAAATAAAACAAAAAGACAGTTTAAATTAAAATTTTTATTGCTATTAATATTATTATATAATGTTAAGACTTTACATTATCAGATTTTAGTTAAATGAAAGGGAAAATACAAATGAGAATAGATATAACCAAAAATGACTTTTATAAAGAGAAAAGAAAAAAAAATCTTTCAACAAAATCAATTAAAGCAGGAAAAAGGGCATTAATATTTTCGGAGTTTTTTTGTGCAGCAAAAAAAAAATTAACCAAAATCCAACATAAATGCATTGTTATTTTTAAATGTATATTTTTAAAACCCCTTTTATGAATCAACCCGGTTTTTTATACTTTTTTGGTTTTTTCCAGGCAAATGCCCAGTATTTGCCATTGTTTTGAAGGAGTGGTCCCATTGCCCTTTCAAAAAAGAAAAAACAATTTAAAAAAAAATTGTCCGCAGCGTGATTCAAACCCTTAGAACGTGGGGGAATAAACCGACATTCTCCTGGGCCAAATGACGCCACCGATGAATTAAATCAAATCAAAATAAAAACAATGGCAACAGTTTTAAATGCAAACCGCCCCATGAAATAAAGGGGAAATTTAATAAATACATTTCCTTTCCCCCACCTTTTGTTATCAGTCCCAAACCTGGATGTTGACATAAAAAGATAGAAAAAAACCAATCAAAAGGTGTCTACGAAATGCGGGGAGTACGGAAGATACCGGTTTTAGGAACAAATACATAAAGAAAAAGGGGGTTTTTTTATGATTTTCATCACGCACAGGGCCATTTAAAACCCGAAATTTCACTACAAAGGGGAAAGAGGGGACAATTCGCAGAAAGGGGAAAACAAAGGCCCAGGAATCTGAAGAACAAGAATTATATAAAAAATAAAATAAAACGGGATGTAAGAATATTAGTTTTTATTTATTAAGCTCCTCATCACTTTTGTCAAACTGGGGCCCAAAACCCCGGCTTAAGATTAGAAAAAAAAAAGTTCGAGATATATCAAAAATTGATTTCCCCAAACACACAAATTTCAAAAACATAAAAGTTTTTTTTTGGTTTTTATTAATTTTTATTGTTCTTTTTTTAATATCCCCTTTTTAAAACATTTTTTCGCCACCCAAAAAAATGCACAACATTTTTCTGTTCCGGGCCCGGCCCATGTTTTGGGGTTCCACCCAACGACTAATTTCTTTTTCTATTTGTTTCCCCACTGTTCTCCAGGTGGATTTCCCGGTTTTCGTTTCCCCTCCTGTGTCTATCGCAGTGCATTTTTCGGCCCGATTAGTTCAGGGCGTATCAATGCCCGGGACCCACCTTTGCTTTTTGAGGATGAGGGGTGTTTATATTCTCTTCAAACTTTAAACATTTTTTGTTTTGATATATTTTTTTCGGAATGTTTGAAAAACTTCACAAAAAAATTTTATAGGGAAAAAGAAAAATTTTTGGGAACATTTTTTTTTTCCCTTTGGGCCCCCAAAAACCGGGTTTCCATATAGAATAGTTGATAGCACACTTTTTAAGGTATAAAATTAAACTTGGCTTGAGGGGCTGTTTGTTTTAAAAAACTGTCTGAAGTTCATGAATACACTCGATCTTACTCAATCTACTTTAATGTCGATTTATCCCCCAGGGACACAATACTTAAATAGGGCAAGCAGTTGTTTTTTTTAATGTTTTTATTTTCTTTTTTGATTTGGGAAAAGCCAAATATGTCTGCTGGGGTATGCCCCCGACCCCACTGGTCCCAAAGTGAAAATGTCTGTTGTGATGTCCCGACCCCAATTTAGCAAAGATATATATATATGCGATGTCCCGACTCCACTTGGCAAAGAGAAATATTTTGTTTTTATGCCCCTGACCCCACTGATGCTGTTGAAATATGTTTTCCCTTTGGCATTTTCCCTGACTCCAACTCCCCAAAAAGTAAAAAAAGACTTTTTTTTTTTACCCCACTTTTGGGTTACTTGTATTGGAAATCAAATTTGAACCCTTTTTTTTATGGGTTTCAGGAAAAATTTTTTGTAGTTGAAATTTTCCCTTTCAGACATGGACACTTTCATCTTAGAAAAGCTGGGGGAATTAAATTTTTTTGGTTTAAGCCCGGCCCAATTAAATTCCCGCCCCGGAAAGGAAAACCCGCAAAAGAACGGAAGTGAGAGAAGTCAATGCTATGGACTTGGGGAATTCGTTTTGGGAAGGGTCGGGACCCCAAGGTCAAAATAAGGCTGTTTTTTTTTTAATTTGCCCAAACTTCTTTTCTTTAAAAGTCGATGCCCCAATGGTTTTTTCGGTTGGTTATCCCGAAAACACCCCCATTATTTCTGGGACTAACCCATGGGCTGTCAAGTTTTTAATAACTTTAGAAAACTGACGACAGACAAGAAAGTTATCCCTTTTGGGCCCAAACCTAGATGAAATCAAATGATAAAAAAAAACTATTAAAAGAGATGAAGGTCTAAACGGGAATGTTGGGAGTATCAAGAAGAGATTTTTAAAAAAAATAAAGACATCGAGAAAAAATGGGGCATATCAGTACTGAACTTCACAAGAAAAACAAAAAATTAAATTTTTTATTATGGCGGGCAGATTAAAAACCGACTGTGAGCTACAAAGAGAATGCCACAAAGGAACAGTAGATAAAAGGAAAAAGGTTCATCCAGCAATTGGTAGATTTGAAATACAAGAGTGGAAAACAGTATTAATGGGGGAAAAACAAAGCCCTTCCTTGGGAAATCCCTTTCTTATATTGACACTGTGGGGGTTAAGGGATGAGAGGAAAAAGAAAAAAAAGAATGCATTTAAATAATTTTTTAAAATCAAAAAGGATTTTTTTTTAAAAACCCTTTGTTTAAAAAGAAGAAAAAAGAAAAAGAGATAAAAAAGTTTTTAAAAGGTTTGTGTATGTTAATATAAAAAAAATAAATTTTAAATTAAAAAATGGGGGTTTTTAATATCATGAGGTTGGTAATTTAAAAACCCACACAAGAAAACCCAAAAACCCAATGAGCAATTTTTAATAATTTCAGAAAATTTTTCCCGATCAATTTACCAAGCCCAAAAAATTATGGACCCTAAGAACTGACGGGACAATATCGTAAAAAATTAAAACACTGAGAAAGTTGAAATTTTATTTTTGGGGGTGGGTAAAGGTCAAAAACGGAGACAAATGAAAGAAATAAACCTCGTATTAATATGTTTTAGTGCCTCACTAAATTAAAAACATTGGAAATTTAAAACCTTATATATGCACGAAAGTTAAAATTTAGGCGTGGGGTTTCCCCTTACTGCCCTACGGGGGAAAGGTTGGAAATCAAAAAGAAAATTGATAAGAAACTGGACAGTTTTGAGAAAAAAATGTCAAAGAAAATTATTAAAAGAAAAATGGAGTGATTTCTTTTTAACAAACAGTGAGAGATAGAAAAAAAAAACCCTTTAATCAAATATTAAAAGGAAACGAAGGGGAAAATATTTGGGGCCATGTTTTAGATCAGAAAAAGAGACTTAAACCGACAAGCCCCGGGCCACCATTTGGGGAAAGAAAACGTGGGAAGAAAAAGATCATCTTTCAAAGAACCATCCAACAAAAAAGAAACCCTTTTGGGGATGAAAAACCATAAAAGTTTCCAACCCGTTTAGCAAAAAACCCGTATCAAAAGGGAGTTTCAAAACCCTCTCCCCTTGGTCCCTTTCCGGCACGAAAGGAAAAAACCCAACTAATAAACCCAATTTTGGGCATGGTTTAGGCTTTCATATTTTTTTGACCCAATCATCTTATCTATCCACCCATCTACCCATCTATCTTTTCTATCCATCTATCTATTCTTCATCTATCCACCCTTTTCATCTACCCATCTATCTATCTATCAATTTCATCAAAAATTTGTTTTTCGTCGTAATCAAAAAAAAAACACGTAAAAGACCCCCTTAGCCGTTTTGGTAAGGTAAATTTTACTGCCACGGATATTCCGTCGCCCCAAAGGCGTTTGCGTGGTCGTCCCCCGACCCTGGTGTTAGTCCCCTTTTAGGGAGATTCGTGTCCAAACTATTTTACCTATTATTTTTTTAAATATTGTAACACCATAAAGGGATTTTTCTACTTTTTCTGCTTTTTATTTCTTTTAGCTTTTTTTTTGGACATTTAAAATTAAGGGTCAGGGATTCTTGGGAAATTTAAAAAAAGGTTTTTAATGAAGTTACCTTTGCGTTTTTAAAACCCTAATGAGAAACGATACAAGGGGATACATTTTATGAATAATTTTTTCGTTAAAAAATTTTTCCCTTTAAAGACCCAGATTAAAAATGCAAAAAAAATAATACGAAATCTCTAAATTAAATTTTGGGAATGGTAAGTTTTTATGAATAAAAAACTTTTTTTTGAAAAAATTTTTTAAAAAAAAACTAACTTATGTTTCTCGTTTGTTTCAAATCTGTGTTTTATTTTCATTAAATTTTTAATTTTTGAGTAAATTTCCCTTTTTTTTATTTTGAAATTCATTCAATTTTTCCTCGGTTTCCCCCATCATCTTCATAAATTTATTCTTACTTTTTTAGTTCAGTTTGTGTTCGGGAAAAACAAAGTATGTTTGTTGAACTTATTCACTGAGAGATGATAAGAGTTTCACATTATATAAGCGAAATTGAAATGCTGCACAATAGACTTTTCCCAAACCCAGTTTAAATTGTTTTTTTTTTGTCTACATGATAAATCAAAATTTAAAAGGGCATTTTACAAGCAATTTTAGTTTTGGTTTTAATATATATATATTTTTTTTGCCCTTTAAAAGAGGGTCAATTCAATTTTTACGTCAATCTGGGGTTTTTTGCCTTTCCTGGTTCAGCTCACATAAGTCTCTTCCAAAAAACTCTGCGCCCTTTTGTAATTTGGCTTTTCACACAACTCTGTATCAGCTAGTCCTTCCCATGTGCTGGGGTCTATAGAAAGTTTTTCATTTAGGTTTTTTGCATTTTTATATCTGAGCAGTGGTCTGCCCCCGGGGGCCCTTTTTCCCCCCGAATGTTCACAGAATCATTTTTTTTGGATGCAAAGCTTCCCCATTCTTCCCCTTTTTATGGGCCCCCAAACCCTCTTAAGGGTTACTGCTGAGCATGCCCCTGATGGAAGGAGATTTGGGACGGTTTTAGTACTTCAGAGTTGGTTATTTTTGTAAAAACCCGATTTTCATAACCTTTGAAGACATCGAAGGTGAAAAAAATGTTGGTTCCCCTCGTGTCTTTAGAAATGTCCATGTTTCTGAGCCATATGAAAAAAACCAAAACAGGCCCCATATATTTGAATCTTTGTCTGCAATGCCCGTTTTGTTGATTTAAAAATTTACATTAACCAAAAATTTTTAATCTTTAAAGTATATCTATTAGTTAAAAAAGTTATCAGAGGACAAAAAAATATCAATTAAATGGCTTCATCTGACACCAGTTCAAAAAACCCGCTTCCGGGGCCCATTACCGAGCTTTTCTTTGATGAATAAACCCAAAGCCCCGTGAGGAGGCGTCTAACACTATAAGGGTATCAAAGGAGTGTAAAAACACAAAACCGACATTGCAGACGAAGATCCAAATATATCGAGCCCGGAATTAGTTCTTTAATAATGGATTAAAATGGAAGCCCCCCAAAACACGGGGAGGAGATCAACATCTTTTTACCTTTGATGTCCCCGAAGATTATAAAAAACGGTGGAGGGGCAAGATAACCAACCTGAAGTACTCAAACGCACAAAAAACCCGCCTTCCCCTCAAAGGACATGCCGGAGTAGACGACTAAGATGGTTGGGGCATGAGAATAAGGGAAAATTATCCCTAAAAAAACAAAAATTTTTTCCGGGAAATTTTGGGGGGAAGAGGCACCCCGGCAGACCACTGCTCATATAAAAAATGTCTGCAAAAACCTCAAAGAAAAAATTTTCTCAGGTCCCAGCACCGGGGGGACTAGCCGATGACAGAGTTGAGAAAGGCCAAAAGAAAGGGGCAGATTCTTTTTAGAAGAGACTTTGGATGAGCCGGGGAAGGGGCAAGAGAGAAAAAGGAAAAATTTAGGGGAAATTGGGATTGAAAAAAATTGCCAATTGACAGTTTCTTTTGACGAAAGAGGCCTTAAAATTGGGGAGTACTAAAATATAGCACTCCGGGAAAAGTCCATTGGATCCGATCTCCGGCCCCCAAAAATTCAGTAGCGGGGCCCGCGGCCCAACACGCCAAAACCCGATGTTGATTAACCCCTAAGTGGGCCAGGGGAAAAGCCATTTAAAGAAAAGGGGCCCCGGGCTGGGGCCCCCCCTCCCAGGGGTTAACGCCCCCGATATTTGGTATTTACGTTTTTTGGGGTGCACCCAAACATCCTTTTCCCCTTTTAGTTTAAAGGGGTGGGACCGCAACCCGAAACCCCCTTTTGGTCGAAAAAAACCTCTCAGTGCATTAAAAAAGTTTTTGGTCCATTGACTCTGATACCGTTCAAAAACCCGTCAATCTGTCAGCCCCGTTCATTACCCCCCGACTTGCCCAGGACAAAAAAAGAAGGGTGATTTATTTTTTCCCCGTTGTACTAGTACATCCCGTTTCCGGGCCCACCGTTCCTGTTTGACTTTACGGGAAACATACCCTTGGGGGTCACTGGGGGAAAAAAGCGAGCGAAGTCACGAGATGCCAACCACGCCCCCGGGGCGCTGAAACCGCCCGCACCCCCATTGTCAAACTACTTTATTGTTGTCGCGTTTCCCCCCAGGGCCCCTTTCCCATTTTTCCCCCCGAGTGTGCGGAAAAACCCACGGCGCGTTGGCCCCGAATGATAATTTTCAGTGGAATTACTGCATTTTCTTGCTTCCCGGCCCAACCTGATTTAAATCCCTTTTTATGGGGAAATTTTAATTTTTGTTTTTGGGACTCCGGGTTTCCCCCCAAACCGCGAAGCTCCGGGGCCAGTACCCTTTTTTTTGATTTCTTTAAAAGTGGACAGTCTTGGAAGACGGCCCCCCCCTTTTTTCAAGGATATTGCATGGGTTGGGCCCGGCCCCTTTGAATTTTTAAAATTTTTGGGGAAAATGTGGGTTTTGAGTTTTTTTGTGGCCGGTTAAGGGGGGAAATATAGGAATTTTTTTTATCGGGAGAGACCTATAACCGCCCCTGTCTGTGTACTGCGGGGGACCCTTCCCCGTTTGATAGGGGGCGAAAATGATTTGTTTTACCCCTTTTCATAGCTGATTCGAGACGCCGTAGTCGCCCGCCCTCTTTTGGGTAGCTTGTCGGCCGCTTCTGTTTCCCTAATGTTGCAGGGGACGGTATCCACCGGATGACAGTGGTTTAGGGCTCGGAAATTTAGCGGGACGTTTTAGCTCATTCACTTAAAATTTTACCCAAAGAGATGCCGGATGACCGATAGACATCGGGAATATCCGAATTTTTTGCGGTAGTGTTTTTTCCCAAAATCATTTCCGGCTGCCTTTGATTGCCTCTGCCCCGCCTCCCGGAGGGTTTTTCGAGGTTTTTGGAGTTTTAATCCCCCTTTTGACCGGGGACTTTCGGGGATTTTAAGCACTATTCCTCCTCCGCCATCGCTTATTGCGTTATTTGCCGATCCGTCCGGGGAGACGGGTCCACTTATTTTCTAGGAACTCTGATTCTATGTACTTTCCCAAAATTTTGTCGAGGTTTTTTGGGCCCTTTTTTCACATTTGCCCGGGATTGATTCCCCAGTTCTGGATTTTTTTTTTATGGGGGGCTTTTAAGGGTTGCCGGGGTTGGTTTAAAAGGGGCATTTGGGCAAGATGGGGGTTCGGGTTTTTTCGTTAGGGGATTTTAACGGGTAGATTTTTGTATTCTCCACTTTCCGGGGTTAAACATTCTTTCATGATTGGGGGATTCGAGCCGTTTTAGTTTTTCCCGTTTCTATTTCTTTCTTGTCCCTTCGGTCAGTCATTGGTTGGGTCCAGATTTCCCCATCGCCTTGATGGGCGGGGCTTTATGGCTCCATGATAAAAGGGAGGCCCGGTTTTGACTGGGGGGGTCACTTTTTGGGAAATTTCTTGTTCGATGCATTGCTCCAGCCTTTCCTACCGCAATTTAGGGGCCGGTCGCACCCACCAGAGAAAGGGGTTTTTGAGAATTTGGGTGTTTGCTCCCCTTTGGGAACCCCAGAGCATAAATTTTTAGCCTGTGTCTCGCCCTTTTTCCGTAGCATTCTCGATCTGGGGGACCAAGTCGCCTTTTTTCTGTCCCCGGGGACCCTAGGTACGTTGGGGGGGTTTTTTTTTCTGGAAGGGTTTTGGGATTTACTTTGGGTTATCTTGTAATCCTTTTATTCTGGGAGAAACAGGAATTTTTTTTGAAGGATTTATTTTCATATTCCACCACACCCACTTCAAGGTTATTTTAAAGTAAATTTTCAAAAAGATTTTCTGCTGTGGGCATTGACTTTCTTCGGGCCCCTACCCGGTTTGTTTTTCATACATGGCAGAGTGAACTTTTCCCCCGGGAGGGATGTTTCAAATTGGGCATTGACGAAGACTAGAAAGAGAGTTTGGAGACACCCCCCTGGGGGACTCTTTCCCCGTTTTTTTCATACTTTTTTACCCCCCGAACCTGAACCTCCTTTTTTCTGTTCTCTAGGATCTATCGACCCAATTTACATTCTTCCCCTTTTCGCCGGAAGGGGGAGTGCCCCAGCCTTAATCCCTTTTTCCCGACTGTGTCAAAGCCTTCCAAACTACCAAGACCGCCATGGGCTGTTTTTTTTCGAAAAAGTCCCGATTCCTGGGGAAAAAGTAGGTTCTTTATCCTCTGTGGGAAATGTTTTCCGAAAATGCCTTTTTCCCCTACAAACCCCTTTTCCTCCAATGCCAGGATAAGGTTTTTGTTTAGCGCCCATAAGTTTCCCCCTGCAGTTTTTGGAAAACATTGGGCCGTAAATTTTGCTGGTCAAGGTTTTTATTTTTGCCTGGTTTTAGGGGGCACCATGATTGCTTCTTTCCCTTCTTGGGGAATATGCCCGTTTTCCCCGACATGTTGAGAACGGCCAGAGAGCGACCCTTCCTTTTTATTCCCCGGTTTTTGCATTCCTTGGGATCCCATCTTTCCGGGGATTTCTTGGGGTTTTAGGTCCCGCCCTTCCAGCCCCGGTTACTGGTGAATTTTCCTTTGGGGACCATTCTTTTTCCCCGGCCCCGGGCCCGGGGAGAACGGGGCCTTTTTTCCCTTTGGGGGAAACAACTTTTTCCCTTTCATGTTTACCTTGGGTGACTTGGGGCCCTTGTTGCATCAGGATGTTTGCTGCTTCCCCACCCAAGGGCCCCTTTTTCTTTTCTTGGGTTTGAGGACCATAGGTTCTGGCTGGGTTTTCGCCCAGCGCCCTTTTTCCAGCCTCCCAGTTTTGGCGTCCCTATCGAGGTTAGGATTTTGGTTGTTTTGACTCCCAAATCTGTCTCGCGCCGCCCTTACCTCCTTCTGATTTTTTTGGGTGCTGCCTTAGACAAAATGTTTGTTCCACTGGGGCTTTCATGCCCTGGGCCCCACCCCTTTTCTTTAAGGTCTTTTTTAAGCTTCTGGGAAACCCCTGCTGTCCAGATGGTTTAACCTTTTTTGGGGGCCTCGGGGTGGTTTTCCGCCGCCAGGATTGCTTCCCAAGTTCCTGCCACGATTCGCACGTTTTTCTTGCGGCATTTTATTTTGTTCAACGTTTGCACGGTTTAGGCCCATACTGTTTCCCAAATTTGGGTCTTTATATTCCACCGTGGCAAACTACATTTTGGGCTCAGGTACGAAATTGAGGTTACTTAATTTGACAGGTCTATGGTCACTATCCCCCGTTGGTGGGTAACCGTACGGACTACTTTTGGGGGATATATCGCTTGTTAAAGGCCAGATCAGGGGTAATTTTGTGCCCCGCCTGAGTAGAAAGTTGGGATGTCCGGGGCTTTATGAGGAACAGATTGTTCTTGATCTCCCCGTCTTCCACCCCAACTCCCCTACTGTTTGCTTTTTTTAGTACCCCATCTCTCCGAGCGGCTGTTGAAATCACCGACCCCAATACAGGTTCCCCACCGATATTCATTGTTTTTGAGGAAAGGGGTTTTAAAACCCGGGCAGTAAAAATTGCGTGAATGACCCGTATGCCCCTTACCCAATTTGTAAAACATATGATCTCAATCCCGGGGGTTTCCCTTTTTTTTCCATCTGCCTTTGGGTTGGGAAAAGCCATTTTTGACAGGGGGGAGGACCCGCCCTTTTGTCCTTTCCCCTGTCTGTTCCAGCTGGGGGAAAAACCTTTTATCCGGGAACTTGGGGTCTGGGATTGAGGTGCGCGAGGGGCGCAAGTCTATATTGCCCTGCAAGTCTTATTGCGAGTGCTTTTTCTTTTGGATAACCCTTCCCATTCCCCTTGGGGGATATTTAATTTTGGGGCAATATACCGACGTACCAGTATTTTTAAACCCCGGGTTTCCCCCGCCGCCCGTGCCGAGTTGAGGGCGGGGGCCGTCGGGAGCATAAAGCGGGCCCTTTTGAGGGATGGGGGGCCCCACTCGTCCTGCCCGGCGGGGCTTTTAGGGTAGACCACATCGAATTTCATTAAATTAAAAATTCAGATAAAATTTGTCCATGCAGCGTCAGCATGGGTAGCTCGGCCCCTTCAGTGCCGTTTGAGCCAGGTGCTTATCTTTTGGGCGTGTATCCGTTTTCAAAACCGCGTTTTTTTTACGGTTCCCTCCGACCCTTCGACCGTCCCCCGCCCCCGCCGGGAAAAGAGTTGCCATTTTTTTCAGGGGGCTACCCTTTTTGATGACCTGCCTCCCGGGCCATGGGGGGCCATCTTCCCACCGAAAACCCGGGCGTTTTTTTGGAAAAACATTGGTTGTCACTGTTCAGGTTTGGTTTACGGTTTGCCCCAAACCTTGATTGTACCCCAACCATGATAAAAAGGCAGCGGAGTCTCTGGGGAGAACAGAGCTATGTTTTGGGACGCTTTTAAGACTTTCGGTCTTTGGTCAGGAAATTTTGTGTATTTAGGGACTTTTGTTTTTCCCCATTCAGTGACCACTTTTTGGGCGGACTCATTCTTACTGTTTGTAGTTTTGGGGTTCAATTTTTGGGGTCTTTGGGGAGGAAATTTTTATTTTCAGGGGTTCCCAAAACCCCATGTTTCAGTGACCACGATTTTTTCGCGGCGCCCCCACCTGCCATCTCAAGGGTTTTTTCTGAGATGGGGAAAACATTTTTGGGATTCGACCGGGATGTGTGTGTTATTTTTTAGGGGTTTTTTTATGGGTTTGGCCCCCCCCAAGCCCACACTGTCATCACAGATAACTTTTCACGCCGCCCGGCCCATTTCGGGACAATCGGCCAAGAGGTGAATTCCCCCAGGGGTTTTCGGCCCTGCTTTTTCACGGCTTTCCCCCTCCGCCCCTTTTGCCCGACCGGGGAAACCATTTTTTTTCCCGGGGCAGGGGGTGGGTTTTGAGGAGGGCTTGGTTAGCGCCCTTCCCAACTCCTGGCCCTTTTCCCCCTAAACATGAGCCTTTGGGCCGTACGCCCTCTATTGAACTCTCGACTGATTTAATGAGCCATCCCGGTTTCACCCGGGGGAGACAGGGGAACTTTGACATGCATGGCTTAATTTTTTGAAAACAAGCAATGACTACTGGGCAGGATCAACCAGATAGCTCCGGGCGGGGAGACCGACCCACAATGCTCGGGGGGGGGACAGCGCTCTGTGCAGAGCGGATCCCGACGTCCCCCCCGAAAATTGCGAAATTGGCGAAAAGACCGAGCGCTCGCTTTTTAAGTTTTGGGTGGGAAAATTGGCCTTTGCCCAAAAAAGACACCATGTTACCACCTGGGGCCCAAAGGGCCCTTGGGGGGAGCCGGGGTTTAAAGGGCCACCCGGGGCGTTTAAAAATTTTTGATGACTGCATCACACCGCGACCGAGAATTACTGGGGAAATTGGGTTTTATTGTTGTTTTCATTCAAGAGAGCCTCAACCTTTCCCCGTTGATTAGTGATGGAATATTTTGGGTTTACAGCTTTACTTTTAAAGGATGGAATGACCAAAAAATGTATATATATATAATATATATAATATATTATTTATTTATCTAACTTTTTTCTAATTTATCTACCCTCTATCTTTTATTCAGCCATATATCTACATTTTCTATAATATAAAATTTTTATCTATCTTTTATGCCCCATTATCTATTATCTATCTATCTATCTAATAATTTTATCCATGTGTCCCCCCTTTTTTTGATTTTTCCTACCTTCCACGATATAAGGGTAGACTGGAGTTTGGTAAATGGGAAAAGTCAAGAAATATATATGAACTGTGCTGTAAAACAAACCCCCAATCTTTGGATAAAAAAAATAATTGCTCCACTTAACAATTCCATGCCCATCTTAAAATTTTTTGGTTTTGTTTTTACTACGTTATGTTGGATAACCCATCATTTCTTCCCCTTTATAATTGATTTGGAAATATATTTAAAATATGTGTGTTTGTGTATGTGCTGAAGTACAAAATGTACATATGGGGTTTTGTGTATGTGCTGAATATATTAACATATTGGGGGGTTGGATTGAAGTAATATATGTAAGCAAAGTATTTTGTATGTGCTAAAAATAATTTAAAGATATGTATTTGTGTGCATTGGGTGAAGTAATATATGTAAGATATGTATTTGTGGAAGGGAAGATGGAATTATATATATATAAGGGTCTCTGGAGTAGAGGCTTGGTGCTCTCTCGGGAAAAGGTTCCGGTCCCCTCGAGCCATCTGGATTTTTTCAGCTTTCCCGATTTAAGGGGGGGTGAGAATAAGGGTTTCCTTTTTTTCCCATCGGAGACGGATGATAAATCGTAGGTCCCGGGGTTAATTTTTAGACAAAAAGAATCCTTGCAGTTCAAACTGGGGTGAGCAGGTTTAAAGCCCCGTTAAAATTCAGTAGGGAAAAAATTTTAAAATAAAAATTTTCATAAATATCTTCACCATTTTAAAAATTTCATTGGGACCTCGCCGGTGGTACGGAGTTCGTCACTACACCTGAGATCTTTATGTGTAAGAAAGAGATCGTAACACACATGGTTACTCACTGAAGTGCAATGATGATGGTCCTATCAATCAATATATATATATATAAAGAGGTGATGAAGAAAGAAATATAGAGACAGAGAGAGAGAGAAAGAAAGAAAGCACAGTGACCATGAGACTAAAACCTAATAATCATCACTTGAAAACAAAATACAATCGAGATTTCAGTGAGTATTTTTCATACCTGAAAACTGCTTCCGTAGTGGAGCCAGGATGGCCTGATGTCTGTCCACTGCAATGACTACAAGCATGTTGGTACTGGCGCAAATGGCGAAGATCTGGAGCATCTTAATAATGCGACACATGACATCCCTGCCAACCAATGCCTATCCATGTATTCCACACCAGCTGAGTACCACATGAGAAGCAAATAACCAGGAGATCAGCCACACACAGGTTGAGAATCAGTCCGTTCACACGTGACAGTCTGACAGAAATATAGATAATAATATGTTAAAAACAACATTTCATGATTTCTTTAATAAAGTGCAAACAACCTGTGTATATGTTATATGTATATATGTGTATATGTTAAATGTATATATGTTATGTATATATATATATGATTTTTATTGTGTATCTTCTTATTTCCATTTCTTGTTTTTTGCATTTCTTTCGTTATTCGTTTTTACTGCCAGATTTTTATTTTAAAGTTAGGATTTATTGTTTGCTGCTATATGTTGTGTGCCGCAAGAGGTAAATTTTTTTTCACTTCTGTTGTATCCTTTGTTTGAAACGTTGCCGAAACGTGTATTGTTATTGATTTTGTATTTTTTTAAACTACAGTACTTTGTTTTACGTGTTTCTGCCATGGAAACAACCTGAAAAGCACAGTATACCCATCTTGATGTTGTCATATGTGCAAAGTGATTAGGAAACCAAATGAATGGTCAAATGTCCAACAATAATGTGACTGAGTTACTAACAAATAAGTTAATTATGAGTATTATCAAATGTTATATTTACTTTGCAGTTTTGTATGGTTTAGAAACATGGACAATGCACAAGTATTTGGAAGTCATAGTTAATGTTTCAAAAAATCATTTTCACTTCAAAATAACAGTGAAGATCAAAACTTGTTTCTCAATGTAATTTAAAACAAAGATATTTTCAACTGAAAACAGGATTGATGGCTAATAGATGTGCCAACGGTCACAAAATAGAAAGAATCGACAACTTTGATTACCTTGGGGAATTGCTGGAAGTGACGGAATGCTATAAAGAAATTAAAAGAAGGCTGAGCATTGCTTTGCAAAAAACTAAAAGAACTAACTAACTTATGACAAAACGACAGAGAGAAGATCATTAATGTCTTTGAATTCAAATGCTACAGAAGAGTACTTAGAATATTATGAACAGAGAAAAGAACAAATGCTTCTGTCCTGCAACAGCTTGATATTAAAGAGAGTTGTATTAAAGACATAAATCAAAGAAAATTAAATATTTCGGACACATCAAACGACATGATGCTCAGAGAAGATAATTTGGAGGGAATTGTCCTGGAAGAAAATGAGAGGAAGACCTATAAGACGATGAGTGTATGATATCATTAACGATCTGAGAATAACTGCTGCTGACAACGGTCACCGTGCACATAATAGAGAATTCAGAACTGCTGTCATGGGAGCCAAGTTCCGGAAGGGACAAGCTACTTGATGATGAATTAATGTTTTTGAGATGTTGATATCAGTGAATATGTCACAACTTATGAAAATAAAAACAGACAAATAAAGAAGTATTAGAAAAACTGACAATAAAGAAGGAATTACTAGAGGAAATTATTTCTTACTTTTTATTCTAGTATTTTCATCATGAAATTAGCTTGTCCTGAGAAGAACTTTGCCACTTGAATAGTCCTTCTATTTTTCTCTCTCTCTTTTATGTCAGATGTTTCACTTCTGCAGCCTTCATGCTCAAATCATCAGTGACCTCCCGAATCCATCTTCTCCGTGGTCTTCCTCGTTTCCTGGATGCCTATTTCAATAACTGGCCAGCAATGGCGGAATGAGGGAGGCCATCTCAGAGTCAGGATTGTTGATTCTGAACACGACTTTGCTAGCGCATTTCCGTCATGTTTGGTCGGGTATTTTCCGGTTTCGTTTGCCGAGCTACTGAGTTAGTGCTGAGCAACGCTGTGAGCTATGAATGTTACATGGAATGCTTGTGCCATCAACCGTGAGTTTGTTGTGTGTATTCATAAATGACGGACAGCGGTTATGACGAACAAGCTCAATCTCGCCGTATGCAGTTATATTGCGGTGCAGAAAGCTGATTTTGTCGTGATTGATGTTCCTTCGACAAGAATTGCAATTCAAGTGATGAACAGTTTTGTGTTGCTACATTAGCGACGGCCATAGGCATTTTATGCGGTGCAGGTTGTTTTTTGTGGCGGTACGCGACTGTTTCATTCTGGAATTAGTTCACACAGGAAACATTTCACATTTGTTAGCATTTCGTATGATTTTCAATAGTACAGGAATGGAGCAATTATGGGGTGACCTGTTGCAGTGAAGTTGGAACCGTACTTATGAACTATGAATAACGGTATTCTCCAACCCTTCGTATCTCTTTTCATCAGTGCCGTCTCCACATCGAAGGTTGGCTGTAATGAATCTCCAGCATCCTGTGTCTTTCGCATTGGTTTTGCATTCTGCCAGACTGTAACCTGTACATTTTTAAAGTTTCCTCCCACTTATCTCTCTTATCTTCCTCTTGCTCTTCACCCTTCAACTTTCCCCTCTAGTAAATGTTTTATCATGGTGTCATGTCTTTTATGTGTCCAAAATACTTTACTTGTCTGAATTTTATTTCTTTTAATAATTGTTTCTTCATGCCTTAGTTTCCAAAAAAACTTCTTTATTTATCTGTTTTTCTGTCCATGAAACTCTGCCTATTCTTCTCTATATCCACATCTCAAATGCATCAATTCTGTCTTCTAACTGCTTGTTCATTGTCCATGTTTCCGAGCCATACATTAATATAGATATATATAGCATTTGATGTCCCTATTTTTAGCCTGTTTGTAATTTGTTGATGTGCAGAACTTTATGATACTATTGAAAATTATCCTGCACTTTATTCTTTTTTTAATTTCTGTTATACATATCTCTATGTGTCTAAAATTGTTTCATCTCTTATTTGTAACATCAGCTAGCTTTTTATTTTATTTTGAACTCTTTCTAGATAGATCTATTTGTTCTCTTCTATGTACACAATAGACGTGATAAATCTCTAGTAAACGAGCACAATATTTCTGATCCCTATTATATGTGCACAATTAAAGAACAATTCCAAATTTGAATTCGATGACTGCACTCTAAAATGACAGACAAAACGATTTGCACGTCCCTGGCAATGAGGGATATGCTTGCATATCAGCAGACAAAACGATTAGCACGTCCCGGTAATGAGGGATATGCTTGTACATCAGCAATTAAAGATAACAAATGCTAGATAAAATGGGCTAGATGACATCAATGAAATTAAACAGAATGATATACAAACAGAAAATGGATAGAAATTATATATATTTATATGTATAGAAAGGAGATAAGTAAAAGTAGAAGAAAATAGATAGGAGAATTGAACAGGCTTAACTAAATGGAGTTGAACGGATATGAGATAAAAATATGTTTCTTGTCATTGATTGCCTTTAAATCACAGAGATTAATGAACTATTTAAATTCTCTGTAAGGTGTTCTTTCCTATTTTTATATTTTCCTTGGAAATACGCTTGTTATAAGAAGAAAAGATTCTTTCATACAGTTGAAATATGCTTTCTTTGGCTTAAAGATTATATTAATCTTCTATTAACAAACAAACAGAATATATATTTGCTTTCAACAGTTCATATATAATGTCAAAAACAATTCGATTTCACGTAAGTGTCAACGTCCATGATTGATTGATTGATTGATTGACAGATTGATAGGAGTATCATTATTGCACTTCGGTAAATAACCAAGTGTGCTATCCTCTCTTTCTTACACATGAAGGTTCCAGCAGCAATGCTAAGTTCATAAGTTCATAGTTCATAAGTACGGTTCCAACTTCACTGCAACGGGTCACTCCATAATTGCTCCAGCAGCAGTGCGTAAACTTCAGCATCGGAGAGGACACGGATGTAATTTTGAAGATGGGAAAATTGTTTGTTGAAATTCTTATTTTTATTTTGTATTAATTTTATCCTAAGTCTTAACGTTTGCCAAGTTTCATTGACGTGATCAACTAAAACATGAGAAATGTAATCTAAAACTGTGATCATCTTTCTATCTCAAACATATAACTATTACTCTCAAGCACGTCATTGCAAATATGTGATCTTCCTCTCTTGTGTGTTTGATACGAGTAGTCTAGAGTATGTATGAATATGATAATAGTTACTTGCCGTTTAATTGTAGTACCGATATGTGCGTGCTGGAGTATTGTTACTTGCCGTTTAATTGTAGTACCGATATGTGTATGCTGGAGTAAGAATGTTCTTTTGTAGATCTTTAGATATCTGGTTCAGTAATGGGCGCATACGGACAAGTGCTAATGTTAGAAAATTGTCATTACCTGCGATAGTTAGTCCTCTCTCTCTCTCTCTCTCTTGCCTATTTAACCCCGGCTGGGGCATATACCCTCAAGCAACTTATACCATATCTTCTTATCTTTAATATTTACACAGCAAATGTAGCTAAAATTCAGCCAACCTGATTGGGTCGGACATTGACATTTGCAGATGATATCTTAATATATAGGACTGTCAGATAGACGAGAGATGGTTGACGACATTCAGAAAACATTGCATACCATCTCGGGTTGGTGTAGAGAGCTCTGCTCTCAGGTCAATCCTGAAAAGGTGTATGTTGTGGTGCCTGTTGAATAATCACATCGTCAGCGCTGACCTACCCTGTGTAATCTTTGATGAACATACCATCGAGCGCAGAGACAGGCTTCGCTATCTTGAAATAACCTTTGATCGTAGCTCATCTTTCAAACACCATATTGAACAGACGATACAACGGTGCAAGCGTGGTCTTGCGGCTCACAAAGTTATGGTGGCCGCACACCTTGAGCAGAGACTACTTGCCCTTTGTTCGATCGACTGGTAATGTCAGTGGTAGATTACGGACTCGGAATTTTTACGATATCAAGATCACAATGTGAACGCCTTGAACGGGTTCAGAATGAAGGTATGCGTATAGTTCTGGGCTGCACTAGAGATACCCATTGTGAAGATGAGATATATGCTTGGCCTTCTGTCACTACGCCCTGCATGCAATCGCCCAAACCAAGGCATATATGTGGGTTACTTCGGATAAGAGACATCCACTTCACAGGAACACTAATGATGTTAAGGGCACGAGAATCAAGCGCGGCATGTCGTGGATGGCCCAGGCTGAGAAACGATTGCAGGTGACTACGGTTGCGACTTCACCAAAAGGGGAAGAATGGATCCCAACAGATGGAAGCATGATGAACTATTTCAACGTTATCATTACTCTTGGAAGAGAATGTAGAGATTGGGGCAACATGAAGGCTGATCTCGCAGTTAGCAGCTGATAGAAGATAATGCAAGGGATGATGATGTTGTTGTATATACGTATGGGTCGGTTCAACGTGGAGAAACTGGCTGGGGTTTCTTGGCAATGCGTATGGTAGGTTGTTGCAGAGCGAAGTGGGATACAGGACAACTACTTAGTATGAGGATGGAGGTTGAGGCTGCACTGCTGCCTCCATTGGATTTCTGGGACTTCATTTACTGGGGCAGTTGTTGTATCTGACTTTCAGTCGATGCTTCACAAGATCCAGAAGGGCAGGTTTCGGATGAGTGGATGTCGTCTATAGAAGTTTCTAACCTCCAGCGGCTTACGGGGATATACTGTCCTGGGCATGCGGGTGTTTACGGTAATGAGAGAGCGGACAGGCTTGCATCAACAGCATCGATTGTTGGGGAGTTGAAGATGGATAAGGGGATATTCTTCGGTCTCTTCGAGACTCTGTTGGATGAGGACACTAAAATCGATGCTGAATCGATCAAGCGATTTAAGCAGTTTGGAATTACCTTGTCAGTCGAACTGATGCCTGAGAGGCAGAGTGAGAGGTGTGTTTAATCAGCGAGCCACAGGAACCATCAGTATGCATACTTTCGATATCTGTTGGGGGAGACTGAGCACTCATGGGTTTGCCCGAGTGCAATGACGTCAGTTTAGTAACCAATAACCAATAACCAATCTTTAACTATCTCTTGCAACTCCTTCTATGTAGGGATTAAATCAATCGTTAATCTGTCCCTAAATCTCTTCTCCGTGTATTGTTAGACCTCACCCGTTTTCTCTGCAGGATCCAGAAGTGGGCCCTCCTTCTTATATACCCCTCGTTTTTTTCTCAAGATGTCTCCTAACTAACGAAAGCCTCATTTCTTTACCTCTTCACTGGTATTTGTTTTGCTCTTGTCCTAAGCTCCTCATTTGTGGTCCTAATCTTTCTCAGTTCTTGAAATGATCAAACTGTTTATAATTGACTATGACATTTAAGAACTCTATTTTCCTACTTTCTTTTTTATACAAATATTTTCATAACAAGTACTAAAATAGCAATCGTTATAATTATTTTACAGACACTGGCCCTTCGTATATAAAGTGCACTGTTTCAACTCTAGAGCTTATTTGAGATAGTAATCTGTCCTAAGATGATCATGGCATCTCTGTTGTTAGATGTGCTAGAAAACACCGGGCTAGCTGAGATCAAACAGAACGATCCAGCTCTGTCTAAGATTGAGAATAACCATCCATTATTTATATTTAACGGATCATGTTAAACGCAGTGATAAATGCCAACAATTTTACTTGCATTACTATTTCATAATAATGAGAACAAAACCGATTTTGTATTTTTAGTTTGACGTAACTCGTTTAGTACTGAGAGTGTACTACAGTTTCAATGTAATCATTATTTCTAATAATGAATATAAATAGTAACTGTGTGCAGTGTAATTAAAATGTGCGGTAATGTGTTCCTATTCTGGTTGTATTGAGAGAGAGAAAATAAAGACGTGTCAGGAGGTGTATACAAAATGCAAGACAAGATTATCGAACTAGGAAATGTGTGGAAGTCTAAAGAAATAACAAAATTTAGAACCAATATTAGAATTATTTACTTCCAATGTTAAAGAAGTTCTCATGTATGGATCAGAAACATAGAGAACTAATAATAATAATTCCTCTCGTACCGTTATACGTTACATAGGGCCTGCAGTGATTTCTCCATAACGCCTCCACCCTAGAGAGAACTACTAAATAATAATTGAAAGATTATAAGCATTCTGTCAACTTTCTTCTTTCTTTGCGTCTCGTTCTTTACAACCAATTTTAATCACTCTTGTGATATGTTTGATCTTTGCCAAGAACGTATACGTTGCACATTGGTTTGGTAGGCCCTTAAACGCATAGACTTCTACATCCCAGGACACGTGCATCCGATTTCATCCAAACCTCCTTAGTCGCTCTACGACATGCGTGGCAATTAACAGTGGTTCTAATCTTACACCCCAAATTTGGGCCCCCGGGAACCACTCGGGCGATTCGTCAACTGAAACCTGCTCAGAGTAGAGGGACTGGCGTAGTATGATAAGTTCATAAATGAGAAACTTATGGAGAGAACAAGATAGATTCCAGTGACCCAAGAGGTGGTGAACATGTGCTGGAGATGGATAAAACACAGCTTGAGAAAACCGTGAGAGGAATATAGCAAGATGGGCCTCTTTACTGAACCTGCAGGGAAATAAAAGAGAGGGATGCCTAGGAATATATAGACAGAGATTTGAAGACATAGATTACCAGTATACGAAGTGCTGGAAGAAGCTGCAAGAGATAGCTAAAGATAAGAAGACGCAGCATGAGTTGGTTGAGAGCCTATATCCCAAATGGAGTTAAAAAGACACAAGAGAGAGAGAGGGGTGGAGCAGGGAGAGTGAGGGAGAGAGAGGAAAAGGGAGAGGGAAGAGAGAGAGCGAGAGTGAGAGACATCAACTATCACAGCCTTGTAATAACATGTTGTTCCAAGTAACAGGACTAATCCATTTTAAATGATAGATAACAAAGTAACATTCTTTAATCTTTATTCAACATACAACACTTTACAATTACGAGACATGAACATATTCCCACTCAAGGAAAGCACGCTGATCACCTGGCTGATACAACAGTGGTCGAGGAAGACAGTCATGGACAGTGCATATATCATCAATGCATAAGAGATATAAGCAGGACGATAGATGGAAACATATATAAATTTGCATCCCTATCCAGAGTGAAGGAAACATGACAGAGAATGTTGGGAATTGTCAAAGACGAACACTTTGTTAGAGGCACAAGATGTTTGATTAGTTAACACAAAACAAGTGAGATTAGTTGTTAAACTCTGGTAACGATTTTGTGATGAGATCGGGTCACATATGCGCCATATCAGAGTGATGTAATGATGATCTTTACTATCGCTAACGTTCACAAACATATCATACACAAGCTGGAGATATTTCATAATAAATATTTATTAAGAATCCTGCTAATATTATGGCCAAATACAAAACTGGTTTATCAAACTGGACACGAAGATGATAAAGAGATACACACAACAACAGAGAAGAAGTTTGGGAAAAGGGTTTAAAGAGAAGTGTTATATTATGTCAATAAAATGAATAATTTCCGAAACGAAATATTATATTACTAAAATGTAATAATCAATGTATTGAACGAAGTGTTATTATTCTCAAATATCATAAATAACGACGTTTTAGATTGAGTGTTATTTTCTTAAACAGCTTCTGTAGAAGAAGCGTTATTTTCTCAAATATCATAAACAACATTAGAAAAGTAGTGTTATATTGCTGAAATATCAAAAACAACATCTTAGAAGAAGTGTTATATTACTTCAATATCATGAGCAACTTCAAAGAAGGTTGCAACACTTCTCCAACATGGTAATAAAACAAGGGAAGTGCTACATCCTCCATTCTTTCCTTCCATTTCTCCCCTACACAAAGTTTTATCAATAGAAAACATAAATAGATTTCTCCCCCACACAAAGTTTTATCAATAGAAAACATAAATAGCTTTCTCCCCACGTCAAAGTTTTATCAATAGAAACATAAATAGATTTCTCCCCACACAAAGTTTTATCAATATAAAACACAAATATATTCGTTTACAAATGTCAGACAACTTAATACGTTCATCTACATGGTGTTTCTTTCTTCTTTGTTTTATCAAAGTTTTGTAAGCTTAGTGAAAGATGGGCAAGATTGCTATCCTACATTCACAAACAGGCCATCTATAAAGCTAATTTCGTGTCTATTGTATTGCTGCCGTGTGCGAAATCACGCAGAATGGTAACTGAACCGCGGTCAGCTATTTTCTTTTTAGAAACAGAAGGGTGGGGAGGGAGGAGGATGTGCCAAACTATGATTAGCCTGTTATTCTTTTTGTTTCTGCATGTTTGTTTTGGTATTCATGTTTGTTTTGTTTGTTGCTATGTTTGTTTTGTTTGTGCTATGTTTGTTTTGTTTGTTGCTGTTTGTTTTATTTGTTGCTATATTTGTTTTGTATGTTGCTATGTTTGTTTTGCTCGTTGCTATGTTTATTTAGTTTGTTCCGATGTTTATTTTGTTTTTTTGCTATGTTTGTTTTGTTTGTTGCTATGTTTGTTTTGTTTGTTGCTATGTTTGTTTTGTTTGTTGTTATGTTTGTTTTGTATATTGCTATGTTTGTTTTGTTTGTTGTTATGTTTGTTTTGTTTGTTGCTATGTTTATTTTGTTTGTTTTTATGTTTGTTTTGTTTGTTGCTATGTTTGTTTAGTTTGTTCCGATGTTTATTTTGTTTTTTGCTATGTTTGTTTTGTTTGTTGCTATGTTTGTTTTGTTTGTTGCTATGTTTGTTCTGTTTGTTGCTATATTTGTTTTGTTTGTTGTTATGTTTGTATATTGCTATATTTATTTTGTTTGTTGCTATGTTTGTTTTGAATGTTGCAAGTATTGTTTTATTTTTTTGCTATATTTGTTTTGTATGTTGCTATGTTTGTTTTGTATGTTGCTATGTTTTTTTTGTATGTTGCTATGTTTGTTTTGTTTGTTGCTATGTTTGTTTTGTTTGTTGCTATGTTTGTTTTGTTTGTTGATATGTTTTTTTTTTGATATGTTTGTTTGTTTGTTGTTATGTTTGTTTTGTTTGTTGCTATGTTTGTTTTGTTTGTTGCTGTGTTTGTTTTGTTTGTTGCTGTGTTTGTAGTATTTATTGCTATGTTTGTTTTGTTTGTTGTTATGTTTGTTTTGTGTGTTGCTATGTTTGTTTTGTTTGTTGCTATATTTGTTTTGTTTATTGCTATGTTACCGCATTTCATTTCCCAGAAATATTGATCTTGACAATCGACCTTGAATTTGTCCAAATCTTTCAAAGGTCATACATGTTGAACAACAGACCTTGCTAACCTAATTCTCTGGGTAATTGTAGGGAGTGCATGGAACAACATACAAGCTAATACAGTTCTGTGTATAAAACTTCCTTAAAGACAATGCCGCCCAGCGTGTTCGTAGCGTATTGACGACGGGTGATAAGCCTTCGAGTGCGGAACAACTCCACGGGCTAGCAGAAAGCCACAGGTTCTCCAGATTTACGGTGTTCGTGGCACTGAACGAAGGGTTGACGATGTCCATGGTACTGAGACGAAGAGCTGAAAGCCTGGCTTCTGGATCGGGAGAAAAAGACAATGCCACAGCGGGTTAATAAGATATATATATGCAAGTTATGCCGAAGTTATATTGCTGCTAGCGGAGAAATAGCACTACAATTTGTCATCCAACTTCGTTATTCCCTGCAAATAAATTTTACTGGCTAACCTTGACACGTTCAAGATTATTTATCACAATTAAGATCACATCCATCACTTGAAAGCAAATGAGTTTTTTATTTATCCTTTATGAATTAAACCTTCTATGTACATTTGAATATAAGTGTTACAGAAGAGACATCTGATATATGTCATGGACAGAGAGGAAAACACATAGATATATCTAGAAAGAACTATGAGTCAAAGAAATCTGGCTGATGCTACAGAAAAGAAGGAGAAAATTGAAGTATTTTGGACATATAAAGAATCACAAAAGGCTGGAGAAGACCATCAAGAAAGGAGGCATACCGGTAAAGATGATATTCTTATGGTGACACTGTGAGACAAATCAGGATTGAAGAAAAGAAGAAGTGTTATAGGTCTGTCATTTTGTTGACTATTTACTCCCGCTAACATCAGGTCAGATCTAGAGCATATGTTATCGGTAGGGGTTCTTACTACTCATGTTCATTACATTCTGTTTTAATACATTTTTGGTTTTTGTCTATTATGTTATGTTATGTTATTTGATCGACTAGTGCACATTGGTATTTCCTGCTTGATCTGCCCTCCTCTGCTGCAGCCATATTAAAATTGTCATGCTTACTGTACCCATGAGAAGTTGGCTATAGTCCGCTCAACATGGCATGCCCACAGACGATAAATTTGTGTCTTTGTAACCATTTGATGAAATAACTTGAAAACTTGCATGTGAACTACATATCGAAATAGGGGGAAGACTGCAGTAAAACTTGGTTTTCACATGTGAACTACACATGTTCCCGACGCTACAAAATATTTTTGCCATTCAAACAATCATACCATCTAGAAGTTTCCTTCTTTGGGCTATATATTTAATGCGTCCATTGGCATGGTTGAAGAAAACTAATGTTTACACTCATTTTAATACATTGATGACAAAAATAGCAACATTCAGGACGAAACCCGGTTTTTGAACGTTCATGTCATGTGCACCAATTCCAAACGCCTTTGACCGTGGTAAATAAATGACGTCATTAGTGGAGCACAGACTTTTAGTTAAAGGCGTATATCGAAATTAGTGTGAAGCTATTGGGTCATATTGTTGACCTCTGATTGATCGATATGTATATATATTTGTTTTGCTTTCTTGAAAGACTGATTGATTCATAGGACCATCATCATTGCACTTAGGTAAATAACTATGTCTGATCCGATATCTTTCTTACACATGAAGATCTCAGCTGCAGTACATGAGCTCCGTAGTACTGGCGAAGGTCCCCGGTGTAATTTAGAAGATGGTGGAAATATTTTATAGGAGTTTGTAGTATTTAATCTTTCTAATGCATGTTGCCTGGGCAGCGGCTTTTCAGCCTGCTCTACACGATTTTGCAGAGTTCTTTTACGTGCTCGACTTGAACACGGGACCTATGTTTTATTGTTATTCTCCGATAGATCTAGGAACTCGATCTCACCTACACTGAAATCAGGGATCTCTGGACAAATTTCAAAATGGCTCCATGGAGGAGCGAACCAAGTGCCTTTGAAACGAGAGGCGTGAACTTAATCTCTACGCCACGCCCGTCTGCCCAGCGTGTTCGTAGCGCGTTGACTACGGGTGACTATCCCTCTGTGTGTGCGGGTTCAATTCCGCGGGATGGCAGAAAAACCACAGATTCCCCAGATTTACGGTGTTCGTGGCACGAACCGAAGGGTTACGATGTCCATGGCACCGAACCGAAGGGTTACGATGTCCATGGCACCGAACCGAAGGGTTACGATGTCCATGGCACCGAGCCGAAGAGCTGAAAAGCTCAAGTGCTTCTGGATCGGAAATTTAAAAAAAATCTCGCGTCACACAGACTTTCTTTTCTTCCAGGAACACTCTTTCTTCTATGACCAGTCAGACTGATCTATGGTTTTAAAAAGAGATTTCTAAAACATCACACTCTACAAGAAGTTACTAACAGAAATGTAAAGTTGACATGTCATTGCCAATATTTGCTGTCTGTTATACGAACAAATAACAGCAAACTCTTCAAAGTTCAAATATGACGCTGTTTGTCTCAATATTTAAATCCTTGACGTGCTTATTCAGTTCAGATTGTTTCCCTTCAAACATCTAATTCTCATTGCAAGCTTCGCGCTAAATTGAACTCTTTTGACGCATTGAAAGCATTTTCATGAGATTGAAGATATTGTTTTTCCACAAGTTTGTTTTTTTATTTCATTGCAATTTAAATCACATTTTCGATTTTCGATTTTTTTTCAAACATGTTTTTTTAGTGGGCAGGATATTTCCTTGGCCGGGAAAATTGCCAGAGTGTGTTTGTTGTTCCTTACCTGCAGATTAGAGATCTTTATTTTTATACCAACCTCCTCCCTCGGCTCCATCTCACTCTCGTTTTTCCTCTCATTGCTTTTCGAGCAATACGTGTATCATAAATCGGGGTATTTGACGCGAAGTGTTCAATCCCTTTGCTTTCCGTTCCGAAGGAGATTGGTTTGAATCCGGGCTGTACTCTTCGGTTCACAATTGATTTTTTTCTAGAGATTCCTATTTTCCAAGATATGTATGAGTTTGTGCTTCGTAGCAGCGCTCTCTGGTAGCAGTGCTCTCGGTAGCAGCGTTCGGTAAGTAGCATGCGATTTTTGTAGAGAATGGCCAAACCATATTAAGAAACTCGATGCAATAAAGTCATTCATTTAAAGTCTTTCAAAAGACTTCATCAGAAATGTTTTCCTATGTAACTGCATAACTGAAGCAAGCAGTAGATTTATTTCTCAACAGACACAATATAAATATAAAATAAAACATTCAACTAAAAGAATATGTTACAATTTGATGTTTATGACATCAAAAGTGTCAAATTAAACAAAAGTTCTCTGTTGCTAAGTGGTTAAACCGCTGTCTTAGTGGAACAGTTCTATTGTTACCAGGAGAGGTCGGTTGTCAGGGAAGACAACCTTTTTTACTTGGTGTCCTTGAATTAGAATTAGAATTTCCTGTTTACCAGTCCAGTTACTGACCAGTGAGTACTCCACCTTGAGAAAGTGATTAAATGCGGGGAATTTATGAGTAGGCGAGAATCTCGTGACCAGGGCAGGAGGCAGCTGGGTTGAAGAGTGAACATAAGTTAAGAAAGATAGATCAACAGGACAGACTGACTGAAGAGGTTGAGTAGAACGTATCGAAAGAATGTTTTTTGTGTAACAGATTGATACTACTTTTCTTGTGAGAGAGAGAGAAAACCAGAACGTTTAACAGTGATCGAAATGATCTGCTAGAAAACGCTTGGAGTCAAAGAGAGAGTGGTGAACTAACTGGAGATGCTGACTAGTTCGTTTAAATACACTGCCATTAACAGAGAAGACCAGATGACTGACGCCTAGCTGACCGATGACCAGAGCCTGAAGATCAGAGGACTGAAGACGAGAAGACCAGAGCAGCAAATGAACAAGTGTCGCGCTGACTGGAAAGACTAGCTTTCCGAGGCCGAGACGAGAACAGATAAATGCCAGAAGCCTCCTATGTTCCCAGATATTGAAGAGGAAAGCGGGAACGACCTTAGTATGGTGTAACCTAGACGACAGGTAATAAAGAGTTACGAATTAATGAACTATTTTATATTGTGGATTGAATCCATATAGGGGCTATGGCTTGAGAAAATTAATTTTGATATAAATTAGGTGAGAACAGAGATAGACAGAATATTTCAGAAGAATTCATGGATCTTGACAGTGCCAGTCTTGTTATTCTATTCAAGTAGACGATAGTGAGAGTGGGACAGAAGACTTGTACACTGCTTTATATTTATATATTGTGGTGAATTGAGTGTTACCATTTCTGTTACTAATTACTCTCCAGAACGAAGAGAGATACATATTCCTTGTGATTAAATAGACTGATGAAATATTCTAATAAGTTGCCTGTTGAATTAATTTTGTTATACATGTGATCGTTGGTGTTGTGACGTGTAACTTACAGATGTTAAGAGTAGTTAGAGAATCAAGTTGATATAGATATCGAGTCTAGAGACCATCTCAGACTTATTAATTGACCTGGAACCTTGTACCAGGAAACTGCTACAGACTTATTAATTGACCTGGAACCAACCTTGTACCAGGAAACTGCTACAGACTTATTAATTGACCTGGAACCTTGTACCAGGAAACTGCTACAGACTTATTAATTGACCTGGAACCTTGTACCAGGAAACTGCTACAGACTTATTAATTGACCTGGAACCTTGTACCAGGAAACTGCTACAGACTTATTAATTGACCTGGAACCTTGTACCAGGAAACTGCTACAGACTTATTAATTGACCTGGAACCTTGTACCAGGAAACTGCTACATACTTATTAATTGACCTGGAACCTTGTACCAGGAAACTGCTACAGACTTATTAATTGACCTGGAACCTTGTACCAGGAAACTGCTACAGACTTATTAATTGACCTGGAACCTTGTACCAGGAAACTGCTACAGACTTATTAATTGACCTGGAACCTTGTACCAGGAAACTGCTACAGACTTATTAATTGACCTGGAACCTTGTACCAGGAAACTGCTACAGACTTATTAATTGACCTGGAACCTTGTACCAGGAAACTGCTACAGACTTATTAATTGACCTGGAACCTTGTACCAGGAAACTGCTACAGACTTATTAATTGACCTGGAACCTTGTACCAGGAAACTGCTACAGACTTATTAATTGACTGGAACTTGTACCAGAAACTGCTACAGACTTATTAATTGACCTGGAACCTTGTACCAGAAACTGCACAGACTTATTAATTGACCTGGAACCTTGTACCAGGAAACTGCTACAGACTTATTAATTGACCTGGAACCTTGTACAGAAACTGCACAGGACTTATTAATTGACTGGAACCTTGTACCAGGAAACTGCTACGACTTATTAATTGACCTGAACCTTGTACCAGGAAACTGCTACAGACTTATTAATTGACCTGGAACCTTGTACCAGGAAACTGCTACAGACTTATTAATTGACCTGGAACCTTGTACCAGGAAACTGCTACAGACTTATTAATTGACCTGGAACCTTGTACCAGGAAACTGCTACAGACTTATTAATTGACTGGAACCTGTACCAGGAAACTGCTAGACTTATTAATTGACCTGAACCTTGTACCAGGAAACTGCTACAGACTTATTAATTGACCTGGAACCTTGTACCAGGAAACTGCTACAGACTTATTAATTGACCTGGAACCTGTACCAGGAAGAACTTTGCTACTACGAACTGACTTATTAATGACCTGGAACCTTGTACCAGGAAACTGCTACAGACTTATTAATTGACCTGGAACCTTGTACCAGGAAACTGCTACAGACTTATTAATTGACCTGGAACCTTGTACCAGGAAACTGCTACAGACTTATTAATTGACCTGGAACCTTGTACCAGGAAACTGCTACAGACTTAATATCAACGTCCAGAATGACACATGATGAACCTTGTACCAGGAAACTGCCAGCTATACAGAACTTATTAATTGACCTGGAACCTTGTACCAGGAAACTGCTACAGACTTATTAATTGACCTGGAACCTTGTACCAGGAAACTGCTACAGACTTATTAATTGACGGAACTTGTACCAGAAACTCTCGACTTATTAATTGACTAACCTTGTACAGAAACTACAGACTTATTAATTGACCTGGAACCTTGTACCAGGAAACTGCTACAGACTTATTAATTGTGACCTTCCAGGAAACTCTGTACCAGGAAACTGCTACAGACTTATTAATTGACCTGGAACCTTGTACCAGGAACAAGCATGCTGAACTTATTAATTGACCTGAACCTTGTAGAAACTGCTACAGACTTATTAATTGACCTGGAACCTGTACCAGGAAACTGCTACAGACTTATTAATTGACCTGGAACCTTGTACCAGGAAACTGCTACAGACTTATTAATTGACCTGGAACCTTGTACCAGGAAACTGCTACAGACTTATTAATTGACCTGGAACCTTGTACCAGGAAACTGCTACAGACTTATTAATTGACCTGGAACCTTGTACCAGGAAACTGCTACAGACTTTTAATTGACCGGATGGAACCTTGTACAGAAACTGCTACATTAGGTTCCGAATGTCGTGGATTCGAATTTAGACAGCGTCGTTCTGTTCACTGGCACATTTTATCAAGAGATCACTGGCACATTTTATCAAGAGATCCCAAGGATTTTTGCCAGATCTACGTAGTTCGTGCTTTGTGCAACATTCTCGCACGTGCTGTGCCATTTCTGGGAGAGGACCGGGCTATATGGGGCATAACCCGGTGCTTCTTCTTCTTCTCCCGCCTGGAACGCTTCATATCGACCACTTGTTAACCTAAGATCAGATCCTAAGAACGAATTACGTTGTGCCAATTATACGCCTACAAGTAGGCCAGCACATCTGATTTCTGCAATGTTTTATTTAATAGGTAGCTTTCCTAGGCCTTTACATCAATCGTTCTTCAACATGTCATGTAGGTAGCAGTAGCTTTACATCAATCGCTTCTTTCAGCATGTCATGTAGGTAGCAGTAGCTTTACATCAATCGCTTCTTTCAACATGTCATGTAGGTAGCAGTAGCTTTACATCAATCGCTTCTTTCAGCATGTCATGTAGGTAGCAGTAGCTTTACATCAATCGCTTCTTTCAACATGTCATGTAGGTAGCAGTAGCTTTACATCAATCGCTTCTTTCAACATGTCATGTAGGTAGCAGTAGCTTTACATCAATCGCTTCTTTCAACATGTCATGTAGGTGAGCAGTGCTTTACATCAATCGCTTCTTTCAACATGTCATGTAGGTAGCAGTAGCTTTACATCAATTGCTTCTTTCAACATGTCATGTAGGTAGCAGTAGCTTTACATTAATCGCTTCTTTCAACATGTCATGTAGGTAGCAGTAGCTTTACATCAATGGCTTCTTTCAACATGTCATGTAGGTAGTAGTAGCTTTACATCAATCGCTTCTTTCAACATGTCATGTAGGTAGCAGTAGCTTTACATCAATCGTTCTTTCAACATGCTCATGTAGGTAGCAGTAGCTTTACATCAATCGCTTCTTTCAACATGTCATGTAGGTAGCAGTAGCTTTACATCAATCGCTTCTTTCAACATGTCATGTATGTAGCAGTAGCTTTACATCAATCGCTTCTTTCAACATGTCATGTAGGTAGCAGTAGCTTTACATCAATCGCTTCTTTCAACATGTCATGTAGGTAGCAGTAGCTTTACATCAATCGCTTCTTTCAACATGTCATGTAGGTAGCAGTAGCTTTACATCAATCGCTTCTTTCAACATGTCATGTAGGTAGCAGTAGCTTTACATCAATCGCTTCTTTCAACATGTCATGTAGGTAGCAGTAGCTTTACATCAATCGCTTCTTTCAACATGTCATGTAGGTAGCAGTAGCTTTACATCAATCGCTTCTTTCAACATGTCATGTAGATAGCAGTAGCTTTACATCAATCGCTTCTTTCAACATGTCATGTAGGTAGCAGTAGCTTTACATCAATCGCTTCTTTCAACATGTCATGTAGGTAGCAGTAGCTTTACATCAATCGCTTCTTTCAACATGTCATGTAGGTAGCAGTAGCTTTACATCAATCGCTTCTTTCAACATGTCATGTAGGTAGCAGTAGCTTTACATCAATCGCTTCTTTCAACATGTCATGTAGGTAGCAGTAGCTTTACATCAATTGCTTCTTTCAACATGTCATGTAGGTAGCAGTAGCTTTACATCAATCGCTTCTTTCAACATGTCATGTAGGTAGCAGTAGCTTTACATCAATCGCTTCTTTCAACATGTCATGTAGGTAGCAGTAGCTTTACATCAATCGCTTCTTTCAACATGTCATGTAGGTAGCAGTAGCTTTACATCAATCGCTTCTTTCAACATGTCATGTAGGTAGCAGTAGCTTTATATCAATCGCTTCTTTCAACATGTCATGTACGCGTGCAGTAGCTTTACATCAATCGCTTCTTTCAATATGTCATGAGTAGCAGTAGCTTTACATCAATCGCTTCTTTCAACATGTCATGTAGGTAGCAGTAGCTTTACATCAATCGCTTCTTTCAACATGTCATGTAGGTAGCAGTAGCTTTACATCAATTGCTTCTTTCAACATGTCATGTAGGTAGCAGTAGCTTTACATCAATCGTTTCTTTCAACATGTCATGTAGGTAGCAGTAGCTTTACATCAATCGCTTCTTTCAACATGTCATGTAGGTAGCAGTAGCTTTACATCAATCGCTTCTTTCAACATGTCATGTAGGTAGCAGTAGCTTTACATCAATCGCTTCTTTCAGCATGTCATGTAGGTAGCAGTAGCTTTACATCAATCGCTTCTTTCAGCATGTCATGTAGGTAGCAGTAGCTTTACATCAATCGCTTCTTTCAGCATGTCATGTAGGTAGCAGTAGCTTTACATCAATCTCTTCTTTCAGCATGTCATGTAGGTAGCAGTAGCTTTACATCAATCGCTTCTTTCAACATGTCATGTAGGTAGCAGTAGCTTTACATCAATCGCTTCTTTCAACATGTCATGTAGGTAGCAGTAGCTTTACATCAATCGCTTCTTTCAGCATGTCATGTAGGTAGCAGTAGCTTTACATCAATCGCTTCTTTCAACATGTCATGTAGGTAGCAGTAGCTTTACATCAATCGCTTCTTTCAACATGTCATGTAGGTAGCAGTAGCTTTACAGCAATTGCTTCTTTCAACATGTCATGTAGGTAGCAGTAGCTTTACATCAATCGCTTCTTTCAACATGTCATGTAGGTAGCAGTAGCTTTACATCAATCGCTTCTTTCAACATGTCATGTAGGTAGCAGTAGCTTTACATCAATCGCTTCTTTCAACATGTCATGTAGGTAGCAGTAGCTTTACATCAATCGTTTCTTTCAACATGTCATGTAGGTAGCAGTAGCTTTACATCAATCGCTTCTTTCAACATGTCATGTAGGTAGCAGTAGCTTTACATCAATCGCTTCTTTCAGCATGTCATGTAGGTAGCAGTAGCTTTACATCAATCGCTTCTTTCAGCATGTCATGTAGGTAGCAGTAGCTTTACATCAATCTCTTCTTTCAGCATGTCATGTAGGTAGCAGTAGCTTTACATCAATTGCTTCTTTCAACATGTCATGCAGGTAGCAGTAGCTTTACATCAATCGTTTCTTTCAACATGTCATGTAGGTAGCAGTAGCTTTACATCAATCTCTTCTTTCAGCATGTCATGTAGGTAGCAGTAGCTTTACATCAATCGCTTCTTTCAACATGTCATGTAGGTAGCAGTAGCTTTACATCAATCGCTTCTTTCAACATGTCATGTAGGTAGCAGTAGCTTTACATCAATCGCTTCTTTCAACATGTCATGTAGGTAGCAGTAGCTTTACATCAATCGCTTCTTTCAACATGTCATGTAGGTAGCAGTAGCTTTACATCAATCGCTTCTTTCAACATGTCATGTAGGTAGCAGTAGCTTTACATCAATCTCTTCTTTCAGCATGTCATGTAGGTAGCAGTAGCTTTACATCAATCGTTTCTTTCAGCATGTCATGTAGGTAGCAGTAGCTTTACATCAATCGCTTCTTTCAACATGTCATGCAGGTAGCAGTAGCTTTACATCAATCGTTTCTTTCAACATGTCATGTAGGTAGCAGTAGCTTTACATCAATCGCTTCTTTCAACATGTCATGTAGGTAGCAGTAGCTTTACATCAATCGCTTCTTTCAACATGTCATGTAGGTAACAGTAGCTTTACATCAATCGCTTCTTTCAACATGTCATGTAGGTAGCAGTAGCTTTGCTTCTATTGTGATCCCTGGTACAACACAGGCAAAAAACCAGATGCAATGAAATGAATCCTTTATGTTTGAAACCTAAATTTAGACACCCATACAGGAATATAAAGTAAAGGAAAGTAAAACAAATATTATGTTTACTCAGTAAACAAAGTAAGAATTACAACAGTTTCATAATAAGGTAGATATCATTAGGGCAGGTGCAAGTCAAGACAGACAGAAACAGTTAATAACAGATAATTACATTAGATATCTGCTACATCTAATCCCATTGCAACCAGACATCGTAAAGGTTTGTTCTGTAGAACTAATTATATCGATTTGATCAAAGTCTGTTAACTACTAATTCGTCTGTGGTTCGTGTTGGCATCAGGATGTGGATGTGTACTATTATGGCTGACCACAGTACCATTTCCGAAAAGGCTATTAAAAACATTAACATGCACACTCCAACAACTGTTTTCCTTGACTATATTCAAGTTCTATAGTCAGATTGAACATTATGTAAAAGAAATCAATTCAGTTTTCTAACAGTAACATTATGTAGAAGAAATCAATTCAGTTTTCTAACAGTAACATTATGTAAAAGAAATCAATTCAGTTTTCTAACAGTAACATTATGTAGAAGAAATCCATTCAGTTTTCTAACAGTAACATTATGTAGAAGAAATCCATTCAGTTTTCTAACAGTAACATTATGTAGAAGAAATCAATTCAGTTTTCTAACAGTAACATTATGTAGAAGAAATCAATTCAGTTTTCTAGCAGTAACATTTTGTAGAAGAAATCAATTCAGTTTTCTAGCAGTAACATTATGTAGAAGAAATCAATTCAGTTTTCTAGCAGTAACATTATGTAGAAGAAATCAATTCAGTTTTCTAGCAGTAACATCAAATAAAGTGTCTCGCCCGTGTGATGCCGGGGCACGGCAAGGGAAACAAAGAATAGTACCACTGCAACCTATAATGCATGTCGTAAGAGGCGACTGATGTAGGCCCTAGGAAAGTTACCTAATAAATAAAACGCAGCGAGAAATTGGATGTGATAGCTACCTGTGGGTGCATAACTGACACAACGTGCAATTGCTCTTATGCTCAGATCACATACAAATCGCAAAGAGTGGTTAGCAAGTGGTCGATATGGAGCGTTTGAAGAAGAAGAAGAAATAAAGTGTCTAAAGCCGAGGGATTGACTTGACTGCACCGGGTTTTGCACCATATGGCTCGATCCCTCTCCACAAAAATGGCACATCACCTGCCAAGCGAATTGCACAAAGCAAAGATTTCGTAGCTCCGATAACAAGCTTAGAGATCTTTGTGGAAAATGCGATTATGACAAGAACGTCGAGGTTTGAATTCGAACTCACCAACCTTTGGAACGCAAGACAACGGCGTAACCAATTAGCCACAAAGAATCAATTATAGCTTTTCATATGTACAGACTAATCTTGACTTATAAACATCATCATGTGTAGAAAACTGAAGTACTGTAATTATAGCAAAAAAATAGTTTTGATAAAATAGTAATAAGTTGCACGATTTCTTAAAGACATTGTAAGATACAACCAAGGCAGTGGTAAAAACAGGACATTAATGAAACCTTGAACATGATGTTGGAACAGGCTGTAGAACTTGCTAGAAACCGAGTATTTCAAGAGAGATCTGATGAGATCAACGTAATACAGAGAACATAAAAGCAACCATTTCATACCTTGTGGTATATAGGTCAATACAGTTTTAGGCCTGTATTTTTCATTGACCATCGACACACGATGGGTGATGTGGTCAGCATCACGCCGGCCGCCTATACTTTCCCAGAACATGTCTGGTACCCAGTTCAGGCTGGGTCGATCTGAGAGCCGTCGCGTCGGGAAAAATTCCACGCGCACTGCGGGAGACCCAGACCACCAGCCTTGAGAAGCGAGTTCACTAACAACTACGCACCGCGCTCTCATACAAAGAACATACTGCATGATTAAAGGATAGATAAAATCAATGAAATGAGATTACTGTAGACAAACAGTTGAAAATATTAACTGTATTCAAGCGTACAATATCACAAGAAATCTCACAAGAGATAAAAATGCACTGCAATGAATAAAGAACGAGAAGAAGTCTGTGCAGTTAATAAATGCAAGGGGAAGATGGAAAAGTCAGAATCGAAAAAAAGAAACATTACATAATAAACAAGAAGAGAAAAGCAAAAACAAGTTAGAAAATGATATCTGACAAAATGAGATGACGAGCGAGTGGAAGTGTGCATACACACAAAAACAAACCCACAAAATCTGTGTTCAAACAGACACACACAAATGTTGTAAACAGGCAGAAGAACACAGACTAATATTGCATTTGTAAGATCATGGACAAAAATGAGTGTCATTTAGTGAAATGATAATATAAAAGATAAATGAAGAAACGAGGTAGCGAACTACAATCTACAATCACTGACAAGGCGGTATATGACTAGCAACTACAATCTACAATCATTGACAATGAGATATATGACTAGCAACTACAATCTACAATCACTGACAATGACATATGTGACTAGCAACTTCAATCTACAATCACTGACAATGACATATATGACAAGCAAGTCCAATTTACAGTCACTAACAATGACATATATGACAAGCAAGTCCAAATTACAGTCACTAACAATGACATATATGACAAGCAAGTCCAATTTACAGTCACTAACAATGACATATATGACTAGTAAATTCAATTTACAATCACTGACATTTCATATGTATATGTATATGTATATGTGCGTCTCTGTGGATAAGTGGTTAAGCCGTTGTCTTTCGTTACATTTTGTATAGTACATAAACATGGAGAATGAACAAGGATTTAGCACACACAATTACTCCCCTTAACACGGGGATAAACAGGAGAATATGTTATATTCCAGGCAGGAATAAACAGACAAGTAAAGAGATGATATAAACAGACAAGTAAAGGAGTGATATCAACAGACAAGTAAAGGATGATATCACAGACAAGTAAAGGAGTGATATAAACAGACAAGTAAAGGAGTGATATCAACAGACAAGTAAAGGAGTGATATCAACAGACAAGTAAAGGAGTGATATCAACAGACAAGTAAAGGAGTGATATAAACAGACAAGTAAAGGAGTGATATAAAAAAATTAGAAATGACGAAAGAATTACTGCAGAAAATAATCATCAAATAAAATTAGTTGGACAAATACATAAACATGACTCTTTGATCAAAACATTGGTGTCAAAGGCGCAGTTATAGGGACAAGGACGCGCCAGGTTTAGTTAGATGGCACTATTCAAGATCCTACCCCACCTCCACGTGGTGACCCTGGAAACGGACAGAGGGTTAACTGGCTGGCTAAGCGGGTAGGAATCGAGGGAGAGCTACCGGTAGTGGTAGTAGTACAAGGACAGAAACGTTATACAGGTCCAAAATTCATGCCCGCATCTCCTGGCCGATGTCTGATCAAATGCAAAGCAAACGTAGGAAATAATAGCGTACGAGTCTTCTGGAACAATACCAACTTCTCCGGACACGGTGTATCGGTAGCGCTCTTTCAGTTATGTCCCTTTTTTACGCTTAACTCCCCCTTTGTTTACATTCCTGTACAGGAATGTGCAAGGTTACGAAATGGCGACATTTCGGTAGGCTTATATGTAGCTTCAAAGTCCGGCTGTTGTTAATGTAAAACACACTATATACGTTATTGCATCTAGCTATAATAAAAGTTCATATGTAGCTTTAGATTATTGTGTAGTTTAAGTCTGTTGTATAATATAGTTATGAAGTTATATCGGTATGAACTAGTCACTTTCCAAGTAGCTGACGATGTGCTAATTACGCTGATGGTGTACGTTGTTAATATTCATTGAAGGAAGAAATATGCGGTACAAACATGTACAAAGTTTAGTTTTTGACAAGGGAACACGTTATCACTACTAAAATTTATGTTTCTTAATACGCACATTTAACAGAAATATAGTGAGAATTCTTCATTGCCGTGAGATTTTCTGAATGAATAAGAGTAAGATAATAAGATAAGAATAAGTAATGAGTAAGATCAAAAAATTGTTTAAATAAAAATGAAATTGTAATAAGACTGTAGAATATAATGATTCCAGAATAAATTAATTTTAAAGAATTTTATTTCATTATAACGTGGGGCACAATGGTTGACATATAATACTATACTCATATGTCATCAGCTAACGAAAGACGAATTTTAAAAGCTATGTCTGGTCATTTATAATAGCATAAAAATGTCATAGACAGTTATGACAAATTTACTGTTAAATTGCTAATATATTTAACATATCTCAACCTACCAAAATGTTATATATATATATATATATATATATATATATATATTAATCACAATAACATAAATTCACACATCACACATCTATTTCCATAAATACATAAGGATAGCTTACTTCTTCATGAACTATGTAATGTTTAACATAATTAATTTATCATTTAACAATAATACTTTCACTTCTAAATATACTCAATGTAGTTCAAACAAAAATACATATCTTCATACATTGACAATACACATTTGTAATATAATTGTACAATTCTACTAGCCCATATTAGTCATAATGTAGCCCACATTTATAATTAATAACTTACTCATACATACTTTGCTCACACATACTTGCTCATACATACTTACTCATACATACTTACACAAACTTGCTTATATATACTTCATGACATGTAAAATGCTTGCCTAAGACATCTTACAAACACACATTACATATAAATATTAACTTCTAAATTGTTATTAAGACAGCTAGACAATACAGCAGTGACAAATGTACTGTAGAGGTCTGCTATTATTTAAACTTTATGTTTTCACAGTGAACTTGTGTATTTACAGTTGGATAAGTTTGTAGCATGTGTTTCTATGATAAATTTTAATTCCTTAGTTTTATTTCTTATACCCCAAGCTCTTTTCTCTATACCAGCTACCATTGAATGTACAACTTCTCCTCCTTGTTCTCCTAAAAAGCCTAATCCGAAACCATTAATTCTGATCCAGTTTGCACAGTGATGTTCTAGTATGTGTTGTTTTGGAATTATTTTATCTGGAAAATACAGTCTGTACATTTTCATGTAATCTTGTATTGCTAATTGTATTTCTGGAACTGTGTCAGCATGGATTGGTCTACTGTGTGAGATGTAATTGTGAACTTTTTCAAATGCTGTATTTAATGAATTAAAAATGTCTCTTGTGATCAATGCAATATTTATTATATCCTTATTCTGTGTATACAATTGTGTGTGTGTTATGACATCTTCTGTGAGATCTTTATAGACTTTACATGTTAAGTATTTATGACAGTGGTTACCAACAAAACTCTACTATGATATGCCTGTGGTGTGATTTTGTGTTTGTCTAATACTTTATCTAACTGTGAACACACTGGACCAGACCTATCACACAGTGCTACAAACTCAAGTTCTAATAGGCTTGCTTGTGCTTTCTTAATCTTAGTATTGCATTTATTTTCTCTCCTCACTTTCACAAACTAATAAATCTGCATGTAACTTGTTTATTTCTAATGAAAACATTTCTGCCTGATGCCAATTCTTACCGTATTGTTTTAAATAGTGTATGGTGTTTGAACAAGTGTGTTCCTTTTCTATGTTTACCATGATATCTCTGTCTATTCTGTCAGCTGCTTTTTCTAGTAATGTGTGATGTTTATAGACAATACCTAATAAAATGTGAAGGTAGGAGGAGCAACTTTGTCAATATCAATATTTAAAATTGGAGCATGCAAGCAGTTATAATACAGAGATGCATGTTTTTATTACCATGGCAATTGTAATGAAACGATTGTGATATTGTTTCAACAATGACAGACCTCTAGTTGTACAGATCTGCTCTCCGTTGGAACCTGAAAGTCTTTACGTGATTGGAGGCACCACAAGCATGGATATCTTCCTTGTGCACCTGATAGCCCATACACCTTTGTTAAAAAATCTGAATCTCCATAAAGAAAACCACCAGTTTCTTCCCTCCCACTCTAACGTGTCAGTGTTTCTATCCAGATTTCATATCTGTCATAATTGTTTCTACATTGTTGTATGTATCTTAAACTTTAGCTATTGCTACTAGAATAGTATTTAATTTAGAATTTGGTCTTGCTAAGTTTGCAATTTGCATTGTGACTTTGAAAGTGTTCTTGCCATGGTCACCTCCCACTTTAACTAAATCTGATCTTCTGGTATACATCTGCTATGCCATTTAATAATCCTCTCTGCTATAATCACTAAGAAGTGTACAAACAAAACTACCCAAATCTTTAATATAAGCATATGGTGCCTCCATTGTATGACCATCAGGTCCCTCGAATACTTTCATATCAACATGCACCCAGTCTCTTGTAACATCTTTCGTACACTGCCTTTCTGATCTTTCATGTGGCATCTCAACCCCAACCTGCTTCAGATATGCTTTATGTTTTCTTTCTTGCCTCCATGATAATCCTAATGATTCTTTCTAAGAAATAGCTAAAGGAGTTGGGACTATTACTTTTAATTCTGCTACTTTACTGATATTCACACGGGATCTTTTTGGGAGTCGTTTAATTTCATGTGCTTGTTGCACTTCTAAAGAATCAGTTGATGTGCCTGCTACAAGTTCCATAACATCTTGAAGATATTTAGACCGCTTTCGTTTTGTTGGAGATTTTATTTGTGATGTTTGTTTCCTGGATTTTACTATTTTTTTTCAATACAAGTGGTTGTCCTCTTGTTCTGCATGTTATTACATTATGTGAGTGAGATGTGTTTAGTTTTCTTCTAACAAAATGTGTAAATAACTCTTCTTCACCTCTAGATAGAGGCTCTTGAAGTGATTTACTACGATAGAGATGAATTTTTTTTGCTATCTAACATTGGTGAGGTTGAAGAGCATGTCATGTGTGATGCAGTTTTTTTTTCTATGTAAATTGTCTTCAACAGTCACATCAACCTCATCCTGTAAAGAAATATCCCTACCATCACTGCAAGGCTGCTTAGAATGCATGGGGAGATCATGGAGGACAGTATCCAATGTAACTGTGGGCTTAGAATTCATGACATTTTTTGAAACAACCAAGACGATTTTGTTTATAATGAAAACATAGACTACACTCATTTACACTACTAACATCAGAGTTAAACTCAGTCCATATATTCCGATATTTATCAGCAATGTTGTGCGTTGACTTGAGTGAATTTTCTGATAGTGTTCTTTGAATACGTATAATTCTTGACACACATCTCCTACACATACTTGTTGAATGTTTATTGGGCAAATCATTATTTACATTTATTCCAAATACATAAAAATGTCATTTGTTTTATGTATACACTGTGCTAGGCTTGTGGTATGATTTTTTTCTTTTCGATTAAGTTTTTCTCCACATGTCCTACACAGACCTTGATATTTGAGACATGCTTGTCCAATGTATGTGCCATGTTAATATAATGCAGTATTAACAATAGTTCCAGCAAACAATATCTCAGCCTGAAATAGATAATTTACAAATTATTAGCTATTACTACATATTATATATATAATTTTTCTGTGGTTACAAGCAATTTATTTCAATCATAATATATTCTATTATTTACTTTTATTTTTACTTATAACTTCCAATAGCATAATGTTACGAACTTACAGTCCTTAATTAGATCTCCAAAACATATTGTAATCGGTCGTTGGTAATATTCAGATAATGTAATAATGTCTTCTGTCGTCAATATATATGGATGATTGCATCTAGTCACATTTAGCTAGGAATTTATATCACTAAACTTGCTATTCGATACAAATAGCAACTAACCAGCAGAAATACAGCATAACAGAGTTTTGTAATTATGCTTAGAATTAGCGTTTATCGCTCTGTAAATAACAACACTGTGTTTACAGAGTCGAGTGAACATGACGTAGTAGTCGGTCAAAGTGACATCGAAACAAAACGGGGTCGTCAATCTAGCGATCAAAAGTTTGTAGCTTCAAGATAATGTGCGCACACTAAAATTGAACAAAAGAGAGAGGAATCATTCATCCTTTTGAAAATGTATGATTCAGTGACGTAATATATTTTAATCGTATGAAAATATGAAGTTTTGGAGCTGTAACTGTGCAAAAAGTAGCGGTGTACAAAATTATTGCGTGACAATTCGTAATTGTCTAGTTATAGGTAGCTTTCCCTTACGAAATGTTTATAAAATTGTTTGGTAATATGGAATACTTTAAAGTTTATAATAAATTTCATATTTTATGGAAAAATTGACATACAAGTATACTAACCTGATTTATTTCACACCAGTTTCACCGATTCACTAGAAATTCAAAATGGATACAAGTTATGAACTTTTTTAATTACCCAACATTCAACGCGCGAAGAATGTCTTGGAGGTTCCTTAAAGATCGGTATTTTAATACAAATAGGTCGCCGTGCGGAGTCAATAGTCGCATTATAATTTCCAGCTGTTGGGCAAACTTCCATGAGAACGAAGTGTAACTAGTCGACGGTCGCACCACAATTGTCAGCTCTCGCACAATTGTCGCTCTCGGCACAATTGTCAGCTCTCGGCAAGTGTCTCTGAGAACACTGTAACGTATCGTGTCGATACAAGAGAAGATTGCATTAAACTCCGTATCGGAGACCAAGCGCAGATACATTTATTGAGCAAGGTTGGCCGAGCATAAACCCTAAATTTGCGTTCTAGTGCCTAACGACAATGCCCTCTCTGGGACAACCGGGCAAGTTACTGTCGCACTAACAACTAATATTCCCGGAAGGACTGAGGTGGGTGATGTTGGCGATCGCAAAATTTCAGTTGCGTTGAAAGCACTGAATGCAACAACCCTCTAAAATATATGTTCGCAGCTCCAGTCCAGTGTTTCCCGGGGACAGGAAAATGCAAAGTAGACATTACAAATTGCCAAGTGCCGACACGCGACCTGAAACGGCTGAGAATACTCCTATTCAGAAATGAACACACCGTGGATAGAAAAGTAAGTTCGATAGTGTAAAGGCTTGTCTGTTACATACCCAAGTATTGACCAAGGACGATACTTTTCAAACGTCGATCATCCCACACAGAGTAAGATGACATCCAAACACTATAGCTCAGATTATTTAAAGGTCAATTAAATAGCCAAAAAATGATCGTTTGTATAACAAAGCACACTGTCTCCAATGACTGAGAATGTTCCTAATCTGGAACGACCTCATATAGTCGGAAACAGTGTATATTGTAGAGCATACTCTTTGAAGATCATAAAGTCCAAATATACGGCGGAAAATGATCATTAAAGTGCAACGAATACAAGAAAAGTGATCGTTCAATGACTAGCCTAGAAGGGTTGAGAATGCTCCTAAACCGGAACGACCTTACCCAGTCAGCAAAGTAGTAAATGTTCTTTGGTAGTCAAACCCAAATATAAGGCATTAAAAGATCATTAAAGAGTGTTTATCACACGACGCGTACGGAATGACCTCATCAAAGTCAGGAAATCCGATAGAGAGTCGCCTCACCAATTAACACTGGTCGTAAAGTACTGATGGTACGGCAGCTCAAAGCAAGTGTTTCGTGGACAACAGGTTTCCTGTAACGATCACACTTGATCTAAACTTCAAGTACCTATGAAGACGTGGAAAGCTCACCACATGGCGAGAGACAAAGGTAAAATAGTAAGCAGGCCTCACGCAAAACTCAATCAAAAACGCAATACCAGGCGTATTGACTACCGACTGAATTGATAGCGGGCGTTCGCAGAAGAAGAAGAAGATGAAAACCTTGTTGGATGTGAACGTTGAGGAAAGGTAGGAAAGAATAAGATCGAGATACAAGTGGGGGGTAAACATTAAGATATGGCGAAATTACAATCTGTAAGAGTGTGACATCAAAACAAGAGATATGGGATGTTTGATGTCATTGCAATCCATCTTCGATGTGAATATGGCACCTTATGAAGATGAATATTTTTCGCCCACGATCATTTTGAAACCTTTAAATTTATGCTTTCTAAAGTGGTGATAACTGCTTGCTAAATCACAATATCAAATGTATCTTCATACAAACTATACATATTTCAGAAACACTGAACACTAGTTGTTTTGTGTTGATTTCCTTGCACGTACAATATAATCTGATAGATGATGATCATATCGCCATAACTGAGAGATCAGTTCAGTTAAAACACAATAATGAGAAGAATATTTGTGTTGGTGTCATTTATTATAGTCTTGATATCTTTGTTTACCTTCCTATCTATCAGCGCACCTATCAGTCTGTATGCTTATTATTGTACCTGTCTGCTAGTCTACCTGACTGCTAGCGTACCTGTGCGCACCTATCAGTCTGTATGCTTGTTGTGTACCTGTCTGCTAGTCTACTGACTGCTAACGTACCTGTCTGCTAGTGCACCTGACTGCTACCTGCTAGTCTACCTTTTGCTGGCCAGTCTAACGGCAGCCTGCCTGCCTGTGAGTCTACCTGTCCTGCTACTATCGCACCAGTCTGACCGCCTACCTGCAGACTTGTCAGTGCATGACTACCTGCCCAGTTTACCTGCCTGCCCGTCTGCCAGCCAATCTACCTGTCAAATAAACTGCCAGTCTGCCCGCTTACCTACATATCCGCCAGCCAGTAAGGTTTAGGATTCAGAGACAAAAACGAATATCATCAAGGTCTATTCATTCAGTACGATCCGCATCGACAGGACATTTCCCAGTAGCTTCGGCAACGATTCCTTTTTTCATCCTGAAAGCCAATTCGACTATTTTCAGCGTTTCTGACTGAGGAATTGACACACGGTCAAATGAATACCGTCATCTTGGACGAAAACGCAGCTCTCAGCCATTGTGCTACTCCGATGAATATATTTCTCGTACATATTGTATACACAAACGCTTTTGAAACACACATTTATTTGATTGATTGATAGGATTATCATCATTGCACTTTGGTGAGGAACCATATGTGCTCTGATCTCTGTCTTACACAGGAAGATCTCAGCAACAGTGTACGAGCTCCGTAGCACCGGCAGGGTTCTGATGTAATTTTGAAAATAGTGAAGATATTTTGTAGAACTTTTATTTTAATTTTTTTCTGAAAAATTTTGCTCAGGCAGCTATTCCACGACACTGGGCAACAACCCGGTAGCAGTTTGACGACAGAAAGAAGAATAGAAGAAGCAGCTATTCCACGACACTGGGCACAACCCGGTAGCAGTGTGACGACAGAAAGAAGAAGCAGAAGAAGCGGCTATTCCACGACACTGGGCAACAACCCGGTAGCAGTGTGACGACAGAAGAAGAAGCAACTATTCCACGACACTGGGCAACAACCCGGTAGCAGTGTGACGACGCTGGGCAACAACCCGTTAGCTGTGTGACGACACTGGACAACAACCCGGTAGCAGTGTGACGACAGAAAGAAGAAGCAGCTATTCCACGACACTGGGCAACAACCGGTGAGCAGTGTGACGACGCTGGGCAACAACCCGTTAGCAGTGTGACGACACTGGACAACAACCCGGTAGCAGTGTGACGACAGAAAGAAGATGCGGCTATTTCACGACACTGTGCAACAACCCGGTAGCAGTGTGACGACAGAAGAAAGAAGCGGCTATTCCACGACACTGGGCAACAACCCGGTAGCAGTGTGACGACAGAAACAAAAGCGGGAAGAAGCGTTTTTCCAGTCTGCCTTCCCGATTTTGAACTGCCAATTGTTTTTTTATGTGTTTAAAATTAAACCCGGGCCCCCACGAATCTCCGTCCCCGAGGACTGGGAACCCCGTTTTTCACTTACACTGAGATAAAAGATTTCGGGAAAAAATTTTAAAAATTTTCCCCAAGGGGGAAACAAAACCGGATTTTCGGAACGTAGGCAAGCACCCAACATTTACCCCAAATACACCCCAAAACACATTTTTTAAACACAGAAACAATGTATATAAACCCCACACACACACACACACACACACACACACATAGAACCGAAAAACACAGTGTCGGGACCCTTTGAATTTGAGAGCGGCAGAGGGAAGCGGAAACAAAGTTTTTTTTTTAGATGGGAAAACGTAAAAACCCAATAGGGTTTGAATTGGTTTTTTCCCATGAAGAGAATTTGAAAACCCACAAGAAAAGGGGCAAGCTCAATTAAAAATTCCTACAAATCACTTATTTGGGAAAAGTGTAAGAAAAGAAACACAAAATTGTGTCTTTTTGTAGGTTGAAAAACCTATGGGATATTTTTACACTACATGGGTATTCCGCTCAGGGGTTTTCTCCAGTACGGGGGAATTTTCCCCGCTACATGGGTATCCCCAGAAAAGGGAATATTCCCCCACGGGGTATTCCAGTAAGAATTACCCCTTTTCATGGGTATCTCCAGACAGGAATACCCCTACATGGGTATCCCCAAGAAAAGGGAATATCTCCGCCGGGGGTATCCCCAGACAGGAAAATATCCCTACATGGGTTTTCCCCCAGGAAAATTCTGCTACGGGGGTATCCCCAACGGAAATCTCCCACAGGGTTTTCCCCAGAAAGGGGAAATTCTGGTACGGGGATTTCGGCCCTGGGGAAAATCTCCCACGGGGAAAATTTTCTTTGTGGGATTTTCCCCGCTACAGGGATATCTCCAGAAGGAACCTTTGGGGAAAAGATATTCTGCTACAGGTATCCTCCTTTCAGGGATATTCGGGTTTTAAATGATATCTCCCCCAAAAGGAAAATATTCCCCCACATGGATATCTCGGGTACAATGATATCCCCTTTACAGGGAATATCTCGGGAAAGAAACTTCCGCTACAGGGATATCTCTGGCAATATTTTTCCCCCTAAAAGGGGAATATTCTCCGCTACAGGGATATTTCCGCTCTGGATTTTCCCCGGTACGGGGAATCTCTTAAATGATATCCCCTTAAGGGAATACTTGGTAAATAATATTTTCCCCGCAAGGGATATCCCCATACAATGATATCTAATAAATTTTGATATCCCTTTAAGAAAACATTTTTAAACGTGCTGTAGAAAGTATTTTTTAAATTTTCCCTTTTATATTCCTTCCCTTTTTGCGTTCATATTTTTGGGCATGTTCCCCTTTTTTTTGCTATGTTCCCCGGTTTGCTATTTCCCATGTTCGCTATGGCTATTTCCTATATTTTATTTTTAAATTGCTTTTCACTTTTTGTTTAAAATTCCCTTATTTCCCCATTTCCCCATGTTCTTTTATTTTCCCGCTTTTCCCCTATGTTTACAAAACCACTATTTTGCTATGTTCCCCAGAAATTTTTCTATTTCCCCCAATTTTCTTATTTTCATTTTCCTTTCTATTTCCTAGGGTTCCTTTTTATTCCTTTTCAAAACCTATTTTCCCTTATTTTCTATTTCCCACTATTTTCCCTTATTTAGCTATTTTCCCTTTTTTCCTTTTTTTTCCCCCTTGGTTTCATTTTTGGGTTATGTTTTTCTAGTTTCAGGGCCCTAATGTTCTTTTTTTTGGGCCTATTTTTATTTCTCTATGTTTGCAGTTTTCTATGTTCTCTATGTTTTTGTTTGCATTTTACTGTTTTTTTTTGGTTATGTTCTCTATGTTTCTATGTTTCAGGTTTTTATGTTTTTTGTTTGAATAAATTCTTTTTTTCTTTCTGTTTTTTTATTTTTGGTTTTTGCCTCACAGCGTCAGGATAAAAGAATTTCTAAAATGAGCTGGTGTGTGACTTCATACGGGATTTTACTTTTGTTATTTTTAGGTCCCTAAATTTCGCACTGTCTGTTGGTAATCTATGTTTGCTGAGCTATTTAATTTGTTGTTTTTGAGAAGTTCAGTCCCATGTAAGGGACTGATGTCTTCTTTTTTAAAAAACCCCGTTATCTTTAGAAACCTTCTCAGAACACCCTGGGACGTGGCTACTATGTTTGCATTTTTAAAATTTCCCCCATTTATTCATGTTTTTATCTGCTTTATTGAATCTATGACGATTTCGTAAGTTATTCTTCTATTTTTTTAAAATAGTGCCCCTTGGAAATTAAAGTTTTTGACTTGATTTATTTGATATTTGTCGTGGTGATTTTTAAAGCGTTTATTCTCAGCAAATATCAGTAATTCAGTCTTTTAAATTTTATTCTCATTTTATATTTACCACCTTTGAGTTTGTTAATTGTTTTTAAAGCTGTTGCTCTGTTGTTAATAATTGCCTGATGGGTCTGCAAAAATAGTTTCGTTTAAAGTTCCCCAAGCTTTTTCCTTTCGCTTTTTTGTTGACTAATTTAAAATGTTCTGATTTATGTGATGAATAAAAAGTGGTAATAGTAAGCATTCTTGTCTTACCCCTGACCCAGGGTAAATTTTCTGATAGACCTGTATTTTTCAAACCCTTTAAACTTTCCTTTAAAAAGGGATGAAAATTTTAAAATTTAAAATGGTGATTAACCCAAATAGTTTTGGGTTTTTTTTCGATTCAGAAGAATTGAGTTTTCCCCCTTTTCCCTTTGGGGTGCCAGGGACATGGGTAAATATGGAAAACCCCTTGGCTTTTCTGCCACCCCCGGGAATTGAACCGCACTCAAATTGGGGCTTATCCCCCGTCGTCAAAAGGGGTAAAGAACAGTTGGACAAAAGGCTAACCCCGGGATAGACACTCCCCTCTACAACTTTTTCCCAAACCCAAGGGTCGAACTTTTTTTTCTGATCCCCCGAACCATTTTAGGTTTTTTTGGGATTTTCCCGGCCCCACTAACTCAGTTGGTGAAATTGCGGGATAAATTTCTTTTCCCCTTCCCGGAATTATTTTGTGAGTTTTTAAAAATTGTTCCAGGTTTTTAGGTTTTTTTCCCAAAATAAATTTACGAACTTTTTCCCGCTGTGACTATGACGCTACCCGTTATTTCGTACAATTCCTTTATCTTTCTTCTTAGATAGAAACTATTTTTGGGCATTTTTCCCAATCTTCTGGTGTTTTTTTTGACCCAAACCGGTTGAATAGTCTGTGAACCCAACCTTTTTAGTTGCTTTATTTTGTGGGAAATAATATTGTCTGGGCCTGATGTTTTGTTAGATACCCCCACATTATTTTTTTTGACAGTGTTAATTTGGTTTCTATCCCCAGTTAAAGGTTATTGGGGTTTTATGAAGTTTTTAAATTGGTCCCTTTTTGGTAGTTGAGGTTTTTTTATTGCCGTCATCTGTTAAAGGATAATGTTTGGTTCTTTGATGTTCATTTTTTTTCATTAAAAATTTTTTGGGACAATTGTTCTTTTCTACCCCTCATGGTTTTAAAAAGTCTTGTGGAACACCCTCGTTAAAATACTGAGTCTAAAGTCAATTTTTCCCCTAAAATCTGCCCATGTTTCGGTTTTTACCCTTTTTTTTTTAAAAAACCTATTTGGTTTGTTTTCCTTTTTCTAAACTCAGTGAGGTCGTTTTGATGTTTGTTTTTTGGCCCATGAGTTGCATTTATATTTTTTCCCCCTTTACTCCCATTTTTTTCCCATCTTTTACCAATTTGAAAATTTTTTATCTCGTGCGTTTGTATTTGACTGTTCCCTTTTTAGCTGCTTTAATGTGGTTTATAAAAAATTATATTCACCTTTTTATTGATTTGTTTTTTTTAGGTAGTCTAAAAAAATCGTCTTTGATTTTTGGAAATATGATTCTTATATGTTGTGCCGTCTTCCCGTGTTTCGAAAAGGTGTTGGACTTCCGGGGGATAAGTCCTCTGTGAGTGGGGGGCCCCAAATTCCCCGGACTGGGGAGAAAAGCCACAGGGTTTCAGATTTTTGGGTTCATGGCACCGAACCGAAGGGTTTACGATGTCCATGACACCGAGCTGGGAAAAAGCTGGCTCGGGCTTCTGGATCGAAAAAAAAATCGACATCGGTTTGTTTTTGGGCCCTTTTATGATTTTTTGTTTGAACGTTTTGGAAAATTTAAGTTTGTTTTTTGACTTTGTTTGTATAAAGTTTTTGTAATCAATTATGGGAAAGATGCAATTTTTATACATGAAATAAGAAACACTTTTTTGAATTGTTTTTTATAAAGTTTTTTAATCAATTATGTAAAGATGCAACTGTTATAATGGAATAAGAAAATTTGAAAATTTTTTGTAAAAGTTTATCTAATCAGTTATGTAAAAAATGTAACTGTTTATACATGGGAAAACACCCCTTTTGAGATTGTTTGTATAAAGTTTATTTAAACAATTATGTAAAGATGTAAAATGTTTACATAAGGTTTAAAAAACTTTTTTATGAGATTGTTTGTATAAAGTTTTTTTTAATTTAATTATGTAAAAATGAACTGGTTTTAAATGGAGTAAAAAACACTTTATGAAAATTGTTTGTATAAAGGGTTTTTCTAATCAATTATGGGAAAAAATGTAACTTTTGTTAAAGGAGTAAAAAACACTTTTTGAGATTGTTTTTTAAAAGTTTTCAATAGTTATGTTAAAAATGTAACTGTTGTACATGGGGTTAAAAAACACATGAGATTGTTTGTATAAAGTTTATGTAATCAATTATGAAAGATGAACTGTTAAAAATGGAGGTTAAAACTTTTTTTGAGATTGTTTGTATAAAAATTTATTCAATTTTGTAAAGATGTAACTGTTAAAACCCTGGGTGAAACACTTTTTGGATTGTTTTTTATAAAATTTATCTAATCAGTTTGGGAAAAATGTAACTGTTGTACATGGAGTAAAAAACACTTTTAAAATTGTTTGTAAAAGGGTTTTTGTAACGTTTGGGAAAGATGTAAAATGTTTTAATTTTTTAAGAAAAAATTTTTTTGAATTGTTTTAAAAGTTTATGTAATTTAATTATGTAAAGATGCAACTGTTATAATTTGGGAAAAAGAAACACTTTATGAGATTGTTTTATAAAGTTTATCTAATTAGTTATTTTAAAGATTAAAATGTTATAAATGGAGAAGAAAACTTTGAAGGGTTGGTTTTTTAAAGTTTTTTGGGAATCAATTATGTAAAGATGTAATTTGGGACATAAAGAAACACTTTTTGAGATTTTTGTTAAAGTTTTTTGGGGGTCAAATTTTTAAAGATGTAATTTTTATACATGGAGTAAGAAAACTTTATGGGGTTTTTTAAAAATTTTGTAAAACAATTTGTAAAATGTAACTGTTATACATGAAAAAAACACTTTATGAGAGTTTTTATAAATTTATTTTAATCAATTATGTAAAGATGTAACTTTGTACATGGAGGGGAAAAAACTTTTAATGAGATTGTTTGTAAAAGTTTATTTTTAAACAGTTATTAAAAAATGTAACTGTTGTACATGGAGTAAAAAACACTTTATGAATTGTTTTTATAAAGTTTTTATGAATCAATTATGTAAAAAATAAATGTTATAAAGGAGTAAGAAAAAACTTTTTTGAGATTGTTTTAAAAGTTTATTAATCAATTATGTAAAAGATGTAACTGTTTTTAAAGGGTAAAAACCTTTTTTTGAGATTGTTTTTATAAAGTTTTATCTAATCAGTTATTAAAAAAAGTAAATGTTGGGGAAAGGGGAAGAAACACTTTATGAAAAATTGTTTGTAAAAGTTTATAATCAATTGTAAAAGATGTAACTGTTATACATGGAGTAAAAACACCCTTTTTAAGGGGATTTTTTTTGTATAAAGTTTTTAATCAGTTATGTAAAAATTAAAAATTAAATGAAGTAAGCACTTTATGAGATTGTTTGATAAAAAATTTATTTTAATCAGGGTTTTGTAAAAAAATGTAACTGGTACATGGGTAAAAAAACTTTAAGTTTTTTGTATGGGGTTTTTGTAATCCAAAATTATGTAAAAAAATGTAAAATGTTATACATGAAGTAAGAAACCTTTTAAAATTGTTTGTATAAAATTTATCCCAATCAGTTAAAGATGTAACTGTTGGGCATGAAGAAGAAACACTTTTTAAGGGTTTTTTTAAAAAGTGTATCTAACAATTAATTTAAAGAAACTGTTGGCCCTGAAGAAAAAACACTTTATAGATTGTTTTTATAAAGTTTACCCAAAACCCCTGTAAAGATTCTTGTTATTTAAAAAGAAAAAAACTTTGGATTGTTTTATAAAGTTTATGTAATCAGTTAAAAAAGATGTAACTGTTTGTACATGGGGTAAGAAACACTTTTTGGGATTGTTTAAAAAAGTTTTTTTCCCAATTTAGTTTGTAAAAAGAAAATGTTATACATGGAGGTTAAAAACACTTTATGGGTTTTTTTGTATAAAGTTTATGTTAATTATGGGAAAAGAACCAAAACATGGAGAAAAAAAACCTTTATGGGATTGTTTGTATAAAGTTTAGTAATCAATTATGTAGATGTAACTTTGCATGGATAAGAAACACTTTATAGAATTTTTTGTATAAAGTTTATTTAACGTTGGTGTAAAGATGAACTGTTTAATGGGGTAAGAAAAACTTTATTTAGATTGTTTTTTTAAGTTATTTAAACAATTATGTAAAAATGTAACTGTTTTACAAAGGGGTAAACACTTTATGAGATTGTTTGTATAAAATTTTTCTAATCCAATTTTTGTAAAATGTAAATGTTATACATAGAAGAAAACACTTTTTTGAAGTTTTGTATAAAGTTTATGTAATCAATTAAAAGTAAAGATTAAACGGTTGAAAAAAAAAAAAAACACTTTATGAATTGTTTTAAAAGTTTATTTTTAAACAATTATGTAAAGATTTAACTGTTATACATGGAGTAGAAACACTTCATGAGATTGTTTTTTAAAAATTTATTTTAATCAATTATGTAAAGATGTAACTGTTATACATGAAGTAAAAAAACATTTTTGAAAAATTGTTTGGATAAAGTTTATGAATCAAAATGTAAAGATTTTGTTTAAATGGAGAAGAAAAACTTTATGAGATTGTTTGTATAAAGTTTATGTAATCAATTATGTAAAGAAAAACTGTTTACATGGAAAGAAACACTTTTAAGTTGTTTTTTATTTAAAATTTATCTAAAACAATTATGGGAAAAAAATGAACTGTTATAATATAAAAATTTAAGGATTGTTTTTATAAAGTTTATTTTAATCAATTTTTAAAGAAACTGTTGAAATGAAGTAAAAACACTTTTTGAGATTTTTGTATAAAAATTTTTCTAACGTTTTGTAAAAATTTAAATGTTATACATGGGGTTAAAACTTTTTGAGATTGTTTGTATAAAGTTTATGGGGGTTTAGTTATGTAAAGATGAACTGTTTTGGGACATGGAGTAAGAAACACTTTTTGAGATTGTTTGTATAAAATTTATCTAATCAATTATGTAAAGATGAACTGTTTTAAATGGAAAAAGAAAAAACTTTTAAGGGTTGTTTTTTTATAAAGTTTATTTTAATCAATTATGTAAAAATGTAACTGTTTTTACATGAAGTAAGAAAAAAATTGATGAGATTGTTTTTTTTAAAATTTTTGTAATCAATTAAAGTAAAGATGTAACTGTTATACATGGAATAAGAAAACTTTTGAAAAATTTTTTATAAAGTTTATGTAATCAGTTATGTAAAGATTTAACTGTTAAAACTGGGTAAAAAAACTTTTGAGTTGTTTGTTTAAAATTTATTTTAATCAATTATGAAAAATGAATTTTTATAAGGGGAAATAAAAAACTTTTGAGATTGTTTTTTATAAAGTTTATAATCAATTTTGTAAAGATTAATTTATACATGAAGTAAGAAAAACTTTAGATTGTTTGTATAAAGTTTATGTAATCAGTTATGTAAAGATTTAAATTTTTACATGGAAAAAATTTTTTTAAAATTGTTTGTATTGGGTTTTTCTAATTAGTTATGTAAAAGATGTAACTATTTTACATGGAGAAGAAACACTTTATAAAATTGTTTGTATAAAGTTTATGTAATCAGTTTTGTAAAAAATGTAACTTTATACATGAAGTAAGAAACACTTTATGAGATTTTTTTGAAATTTTTTTTTAACCCGTTATGTAAAAAATGTTTGTTGTACATGAAGTAAAAAACACTTTATGAATTGTTTGTATAAAGTGTATCTAAACAAATTAAAAATGTAAATTTTGTACATGGGAAATAAAAAAACTTTTTGAATTTTTTAAAAATTTTTTTTAATAATTATGTAAAGATTTTAATTTATACATGGGGTAAGAAACACTTTTTGAGATTTTTGTATAAAGTTTATGTAATCATTATTAAAAATGTAAATAAGGGAAAGGGGTAAAAAACACTTTATGAGATTGTTTGTATAAAATTTTTCAAACAAAAATGTAAAAAATGTAACTTTTATACATGGAGTTTGGAAAAAACTTTTTTGAGATTGTTTTTTATAAAGTTTATGGAACCCAAATTTTGTAAAGATGTAACTTTTATAATGGGGTTAAAAACTTTGAGATTGTTTGTATAAAGTTTATGTAACAATTATGTAAAAAATGTAACTGTTGGGGAATGGGGTAAAAAACACTTTTAAGGGTTGTTTTTATAAAGTTTATCTAATCAGTTATGTAAAGATGTAAACTGTTTACGGAGAAAAAAAATTTGGGGGTTGTTTTTTATAAATTTATGTAATCAATTAATAAAAAGAAAAATTTTTAAATAAAAAACCTTTATGAGATTGTTTTTTTAAAAAATTTTCAATAGTTTGTAAAAAATGTAACTTTTAATGGGTAAGAAACACCCTTTTTGAGATTGTTTTTTATAAAGTTTATGTAATCAATTTGTAAAGATGTAACTGTTTAAAAATGGAGTAAAAAAACACTTTATGAAGGGTTGTTTTTTTAAAAATTTATGTAATCAATTATGTAAAGATGTAAATGTTATAATGGAGTAAGAAACACTTTTGAGATTGTTTGTTTAAATTTTTCAAACAATTTTGTAAAAAAATGTAATTTATAAGGAAATGAAAAAAGTTTATGGATTGTTTTTATGGGGGTTTATTTAAAAATTTAAAAGAAGTTTTTTACAAAGGGGAAAAAAAAAACCCCTTTTTTAATTGTTTGTATAAAGTTTATGTAATCAATTTGTAAAAAATGTTCTGTTGTACATGGGGTAAAAAAACCCTTTTTGGATTGTTTGGGAAAAATTTATCTAATCAATTATGTAAAAAAAATGTAACTTTTTTATAAGTAAGAAAAAGTTTATGGGTTGTTTGATAAAATTTATCTAATCCAATTTTGTAAAGATGTAACTTGGCATGAAGAAGAAACTTTATGAGTTGTTTTTAAAGTTTATCTTTAAACAGTTATGTAAAAAAATGTAACTGTTATACATGGAGTAAAAAACAATTTTTGAGTTGTTTGTATAAAATTTTTGTAATCAGTTATTAAAAATGTAACTTTTGGGAATGGAGTAAGGGAAAAACTTTTTGAGTTGTTTGTATAAAGTTTATCTAATCAATTTGTAAAGAAGTAACTGTTGAAATGGAATAAAAAACACTTTTTGAGATTGTTTTTTATAAAAATTTATTTAATCAATTATTTAAAAATGTAACTGTTAAAGGGGAAATAAAAAACAGTTTTAAAGTTTTTATAAAGTTTATGTAATCAAATTTTTAAAGATGAACTGTTATAATGGGAAAAAGAAACCCCTTTTTAGATTGTTTGTATAAAATTTATTAATCAGTTATTTAAAAATGTTTTTATACATGGGGGGAAAAACTTTATGAGATTGTTTGTTTAAAATTTATGTAATCAATTATGTAAAAATGTAACTGTTTACATGAAAAAAAACACTTTGTAAATTGTTTTTATAAAGTTTATTAAAATTTTAATTTATTAAAAAAATGTAACTTTATAAGGGTAAAAACACTTTTAGTTGTTTTATAAAATTTAGGAATCAGTTTATAAAGATGTAAAATGTTGTACATGGAGTAAAAACACTTTGAGGGTTGTTTTATAAAATTTTTTTCAAATCAATTATTTAAAAATGTTTTGTTATACATGGAGGAAACACTTTATAGGGTTGTTTTTTATAAATTTTTGTAATCAATTATGAAAAAATGTAACTGTTATACATGGGGTAAAACACTTTGAAAAATTGTTTGTATAAAGTTTATGTAATCAAATAATTTAAAAAGGGAAAATACAAAGGGAAAAACACTTTTTTTGAGATTGTTTGATAAAGTTTATCAACCCGTTTATGTAAAAAATCAAATTTTTTTATGGAGTAAGAAACACTTTTTTGGGTTTTTTTTAAAGTTTTTTCTAATCAATTATTAAAAGATTAAAAAAATACATGGAGTTTAAAAAAAAATTTTGAGTTTTTTTTTGTATAAAGTTTATTTAAACAATTATTAAAAAATGTAACTGTTGTACATGGGTAAAAACACTTTAAGAGATTGTTGAAAAATTTATGTAATCCCCAAATTTTGTAAAGTGTAACTGTTTACATGAAGTAAAAACACTTTATGAAAATTGTTTTTTTATAAAATTTATGTTCAATTATGTAAAGATGTAACTGTTTACATGGAATAAGAAAAACTTTTGAGGGTTGTTTAATAAAATTTATTTTAATCAATTATGTAAAAAATTAATTTTTGTACATAAATAAGAAACACTTTTTGAGATTGTTTTTAAAAAAGTTTATGTAATAAATGTAAAAATGCAAAAATTTTTTAATGGAGTAAGAAAAAACTTTATGAATTTTTTGATAAAGTTTTGTAATCAATTTTGTAAAAATGTAACTGTTATAAAATGGGTAAGAAACACTTTTAAAATTGTTTGTTAAAGTTTTTCTTTAAACCCGGTAAAGAGTAACTGTTATACTGGGGGCTCTTGGGGATTGTTTTAAAAGTTTTTTCTAATTTAGTTATGTAAAAAAATGAACTGTTGTAAATGGAGTAAGAAACACTTTAGAGATTGTTTTTTAAAAGTTTTGTAATCAATTATTAAAAAATGTAACTGTTAAATGGATAAAAAACACTTTTGAGATTGTTTTGTATAAAATTTTTTTTAATCAATTTTAAAGATGTAACTGTTGGACATGGGGGTAAGAAAAAACTTTTGAAGGGTTGTTTTATAAAGTTTATGTAATCCCGTTATGAAAAATGGAAAATGTTTACATGGAGTAAAAAAACTTTATGAGATTGTTTTTTTATAAAAATTTATGTAATTCCCAAATTTTGTAAAGATGTAACTTTTTGTAAATGGAAAAGAAACACTTTTTTTGAGATTGTTTGTATAAAGTTTTGTAATCAATTATGTAAAGATGTAACTGTTTTAAATGGGAAAAAAAAACTTTTTGAGATTGTTTGAAAAATTTATGTAATCAATTTTAAAAATGTAACTGTTGTACATGGGTAAAAAAACTTTATGAGATTGTTTGTATAAAATTTATGTAATTTAGTTATGAAAAAGTAAATTTTTGTAAATGGAGTGAAACACTTTTTTGGTTTTTTGTATAAAGTTTTTGAATCCCAAATTTTGTAAAGTTTAACTGTTATACATGGGAAAAAGAAACACTTTATAGGGAATTTTTATAAAGTTTATGTAATCAATTTTGTAAAGAAACTTTTTAAAGAAGGGAAAAACACTTTATGGGGATTGTTTTTATAAAGTTTTTAATCAATTTTGAAAATGTAAAATGTTATAAAATGGAAAAACACTTTAAGGATTGTTTGTATAAAGTTTATGTAATCAGTTATGTAAAGATGTAACCTGAAAATGGGTAAAAAAACACTTTATGAATTGTTTTTTATAAAGTTTATCTAATCAAAGGAAAGATGTAAAATGTTATACATGAAATAAGAAACACTTTATGAGGGGTTGTTTTAAAAGTTTATGTAATCAAATATAAAAAATGTAATTCGGTAAAGGAGTAAGAAAAAAAATTTTAAAAAGGTTTTTATAAAGTTTATGTAATCAATTATTAAAATGTAACTTTTTTTTTAATAAGAAAACTTTATGGATTTTTTTAAAAAAGTTTTGTAATCAATTTAAAAATTTAAAAATGTAACTGTTTTACATGGAAATAAGAGCACTTTTTGAATTGTTTATTTTAAAATTTGTAAAACAATTAAAAAAGATAAAATGTTATAAATGGGAAAAAAAACACTTGAGATTTTTTGTATAAAGTTTATGTAACCAAATGTAAAAATGTAACTGTTATACATGGAATGAAAAAATTTATGAGATTGTTTGTATAAAAGTTTTTTTTAATCAATTTTATAAAAAATGTAACTGTTTATTTCTAGAAGAAAAAACTTTATGAGATTGTTTGTATAAAGTTTATGTAACAATTTGAAAGATGTAAAATGTTATAAATGGAGTAAGAAAAACTTTTTAAGTTGTTTGTATAAAAATTTTGTAATCAATTAAAAGATGTAACTGGTAAAGGAGTAAGAAAAAAATTTATGGATTGTTTTATAAAGTTTATGTAATCAATTAAAAAAGATGTAACTGTTATACATGGAGTAAGAAAACTTTTGTAGAATTGTTTGTATAAAATTTAAAAAATCCCGAATGAAAGATGTAACTGTTGTAATGGAGTAAGAAAAAACTTTGAAAAATTGTTTGTATAAAATTTTGTAATCAATTTGTAAAGATGTAACTGTTATACATAAGTAAGAAACACTTTTAAGGGTTGTTTGTATAAAGTTTTGTAATCAATTTTGTAAAAAATGTAAATGTTTACATGGGAGGGAAAAAACACTTTTGAGATTTTTTGGTTTTAAAGTTTATTTTAATCAATTTTGTAAAGATGTAACTGGGTTTTCATGGTAAGAAAAAACTTTATGAGATTGTTTGTATAAAAATTTTTATAATCAATTAAAGAAAAATGTAACTGTTATACAAAGAAGAAAAACTTTATGATTGTTTTTTTATAAAATTTATCTAATCAATTATGTAAAGATGGAAAATGTTATAAATGGAGTAAAAAAACTTTATGAGATTGTTTGTATAAAATTTATGGAATCAATTATGTAAAAATGTAAAATGTTATACATGAAGAAGAAACACTTTTTGAGATTGTTTGATAAAGTTTATCTAATCAATTTATGTAAAAAAATGTAACTGTTATACATGAAGTAAGAAACACTTTTTGGATTTTTTGTATAAAGTTTTTGAATTTAGTTATGTAAAAAATGGGAACTTTTATATCAAAGGGAAGAAAAAAAATTTAAGTTGTTTGTATGTTTATTTTAATCAGTTATGTAAAAAGGGTGGGAACTTTTTACAATAAGAAACACTTAGAGATTGTTTGTATAAAAATTTATGTAATCAATTATGTAAAAAGGGAACTGTTTTACATGGAGTAAGAAACACCCTTTTAAATTTTTTTTGTATAAAATTTATGTAATCAGTTATGTAAAAAATGTAACTTTTTAACATGGAGTGAAACACCCTTTTTGGGGATTGTTTGTATAAAGTTTGGGAATCAATTATGTAAAGATGAAAAATGTTATAAAGGGTTTAAAAAAACTTTGGATTGTTTTTTATAAAATTTATGTAATCAATTATTTTAAAGATGTAACTGTTATACATGAAGTAAAAAACAGTTCATGGGTCCCAAAAATCAGTGATCAGTGAACCAAATTTTTAAAAAAACCCTATAGTCTCTATAAAAAATGGCCCAATCAAGGCTTCCCTTTAATCATAAAATTTTTTTAAAAAAGAATTTTTTTAAAAAAAATAAAAATTATTTAACCCGCTACAAATTCTAAGAGGGATTTTAAGGGTTTTGGGTGAAATCGGGTTAGTGTCCCCAAAGTGTGGGAAAATCTATGTTTAGGAATTTCAAACCCAAAGTAACGTATACACGCTCTTAAAAATCAAACATATCACAAAAAAGTGATTAAAAATTTCGTAAAAGAACAACGCAAAAAAGAAGAAGAAATCATTAAGTCAAATGAGAATGAATCGGGAAAATGTAAAAGATTCCAAAATACCGGTAAAAGTCAGAATGGCCCCATTTTCCCAAACACCGGTATGTCCCCGGGCCGAATGACTCATGTATTCCAAAAATACCGGTAAATTGGACCGAATACCTTACCCCAAATACCGATATTCCCGGGCCAATGAGTCATGTATCCCAAACCGATATGTTTAACGAAAAGACTCATGTTTCCCTTCGGTTTTGTCGGGCCGAATGACTATTTTCCCAAACCAACCCGATTCGGAAATTTTACTCATGGTTTCCCCAAACCCCCCGGGATTGGGCCCCCCGGCCAAAAATTTTTCCAAAAATACCGGGGAGTCGGACCGAATGACCCCGTATCCCAAACATGGATGTGGGCCGAATGACTCATGGGTTAAACTACCGGTATGTTGGAGAATGGCCCCGTATCCCAAACTACCGGTATGTCCGGGCCAATGACTCGTAAATTTCCCAAACCCACCGGTTTTCCCGGGCACCAAATCATGTACCCCCCAAATACCGGATGTCGGACCCAATAGGGCAGGATCCCAAACTACCGAAAAAAGTGGACCAATGACTATTACCCCCAAATACCCGGGATGTCGGGCCGAATGAGTCATTTATCCCAAATTTCCGATATGTCGGACCGGGAAAAAACCCCATGTACCCCCAAAATACCGGTAAAGTCGGACCGGGAAACCCCATGTACCCCAAACTACCGGTATGTCGGACCGAATTTAGCCCGGGATAAAATAAATTTAGCATCCAACCAAACATAAGTTCCAAGAAATTCAGCTAAGAAGAAGAACAACAATCTCAAAAGTTCGGGTGGAGCTACTGGAAAAAAAATATGACAGAATGAAGATATCTCATGGTGTTAAGATTAAAGAACCCCAAATTAAAAAAATCGAAAGGTGCCAGTTACAAATTTCATGGGTCTTTTACTTTTTTAAACTGGTTTTGACTACCTCGTCCTAAAGTCACATTTGGGTTTATCGCCCCCTTCAACCCAAAATTACATCCGTCACACAAACCCCCACCTATACTGAACCTTCTAATTTTTTATAAATATATGCCGATTGGCTCCATTCAAGGCCGTTTTTTTTGAACACCATGTAGATTTAAACTTCGTCAATTTTAAATTGAGAGAAAAAAAAAAGGTTCTTTTTAGTGGGAAAATAAAAATTTACGATCCGTTTTTTAAATTTTTTCTTTGGGAAAAATTTAATTTTTTAAATTTTTTGGGATTAATGTTTTGGTTATTATATTCCTTTTAGACCGTGACACGTTACATGGGGCCCCAAGCAATTTCTTCAAGGCGCTCTTCAGATCACACGTTTAATATCTTTTTTGGAATTGAGTTCATAATACTCGTTTTCTCATTTAAAATTCTGAAATTTTTCCCCCTAATGCTTCCTTTTCCCAACCCTTTGCCCTTTCCCCCTTTTGGGTGTTTCATATTCTTTTTATCATTTCTTCTCCCATGCCCCATATCTCCATCTTTTTCCCTTTTTATAATAGTTTTTATTGGGGGGTAGACCAAATTTTTTCTTCTGTTTTACTAGTGGAGACCATAGTGTTTCTGTAATTTTTGTTACTTTGGGAAAAATAAGTTTTTCTCTGATTTTAAGGAAATTTTCCTGATTTTTTTTTAAATTTAATGTTCATTATTTTTTTAGATAGATTTTTTAGATGGTATTCAATTATTTTTTTTATTTTTTCATTGTCCCAAATCTTTGGAATATGTTTTTGGATTTATACAACATTGTCCAACCTGGCTGAATATGTTGGACTGATACAAATTGGGCCAACTCTGGCTAAAATGTTGGGGCTGATACAACATTGTCCAACTCCCGGTAAATGTTGGGGCTGATAAAATTGTCCAACCCTGGCTGGAAAATGTTAGGGCTGATACAACATTGTCCAACCCCTGGTTTGGGAAAAATGTTAGGACTGGGGTACAAAATTGTCCAACTTTTGGCTGGGGAAAATGTTAGGACTGATAAAATTGCCCAACCTGGGTGGGAAAATGTTAGGACTGATACAACATTGTCCAAATTTTTGGGGTGGAATATGTTAGGACTTAAACATTTTCCAAACCCCTGGCTGGGAAAATGTTAAATTTATAAAAATTGTCCAAATCTGGCTGGGAAAATGTTGGGGCCGATACAACAAATTTTCCCCCTGGCGGAAAATGTTGGGGCCGATACAACATTGTCCAACTCGGGGTGGAATATTTGGGGTTTATAAAATTGTCCCAAATCTGGCTGGAATATTTTGGGCTGATACAAATTGTCCAACTTTTGGGTGGGAAAATGTTAAAGGGCTGATACAACATTGTCCCAACCCGGCTGGAATATGTTAGGACTGATACAACATTGTCCAACTCTGACTGGAATATGTTGGGGCTGATACAAATTTTGTCCAATCCAAATGTTAGGACTGATACAACATTTTCCAACTCTGGCTGGAAATGTTAGGACTGGGTACAACATTGTCCAACCTGGTGGGAAAAGGGGCTGATACAACATTTTCCCAAATCTGGCTGGAACATGGTTGGGGGTGGGGTAAAAATTGGGAAAAAAAAAAGCATATTGTTGATCCATCGGAAAATCTGCATTATTTTTCTTAGTGTCTTTATTTTAAGTGTCTTTTTATCGCTTATTTTCCCAGTTCTCATTTTGATGCCACAGATCAGCGGTTCCCAAACTGTGCTTTCCCCGTGGACCACCTTTTATATACATTTTAATGCCGCAGACCCTAAACATTTCTACATATAAAAATGGACAGGAATGAATTATCTGTGTGTTACATTAGCAAACAATGTTTGCAATTTAACATTTTAACAAACAGGAAGAGGTTCCATTTTGCCTTGAACAAGCCGCGCCCTGAATCTCAAACAAAATGTATTGTAGCAGAATCCAAGGGAAGCAACGTTATTTATTATATCGTTCCCAAGATCGTTTCAGCCAATCACTTTTTAAATGTCATTCTTCTAGCGATGGAGTTATTATTACACTACACCAACAGTTAGGCTAGCTATAAAATTCTCAGATTTGGGAAACTTCAAATGATCTTTCATTGTGTCCTGTCAGACATGTGTACTCCGGTCTGGTCCGCGTCCTTTGATTTCACAGCGGAATTAGTTTACCACTGTTTTTATACATGTTTTAAAGTTTATTTTTCAGCTTGAGATGTCAAAGATCATAATATTTCTTCAAGTGCTCGAGGATCCTCTGGGGAGACTCACGAACCCTAGCTGGAAACCTGTACAGATAACAATTTCGTCTGTTTTACTTGTCTATCTTGGCTGCTATTTGTGTCAATGCTAGTTCTAATTTATTTAAAATAAGAATGCAAACTACTTAGCATTTGAGAAATGGGCCCTTTTGTGTCTACATGTTGACAATTTAAATAAAATCCAAGATATTTAATCTACGAGGCTGACAAAATTACTAGAAACATTGTTGTTATGTTGTTCTCAAGCTTTTTCCCATGAGAATAGAATGGGGAAAATATACAAACAATTAATGTTGTGTTCCACCAACTAGAATGAAAGAATTACTCAATAACGCCAAAATTAGACATATATTGTAACATTTACAAACATGACACATTTTTATGATATTGAGAGTAAAGTTGACGACTAGAGAGCGTGGGGAAGCCAGAGATATAATTGGAAGGGAAATTATATCAAGAGTGACATTTAGTAGTCGTTATGTACTAACAAACAAATAAAAAAATTGCTAAAACCTTAGATGTAGAAAAAGACACAGGACCGTGTGAATAGATGGACTAAATCACTACAAGTGTCAACATTTTGTCCGGGCAAAATTCATTAGAAAAGATTACAAATATCATTCCTACAAAATATCTTCACAGTCTTCAAAGTGACATTTGGAACCCTCGTCGGTGCTACGGAGTTCGTGCACTGTCTCTGAGATCTTCCTGTGTAAGAAAGAGATCGGGGCCCCATGTTACAAGCCGAAGTGCTATGATGATGATTCTAACACTCAAACTATTTGATGAATTACGTTATCTGATCCGGGAAAATGGGGCAATGGCAATGGGGAGGAGAAACGTTGGTGGGTCTGCCATCATATCGGAGCGCAGCCAATGCATAGAGATTTTGCGATTCTTTTCTTCTTCTCTTGTTCATTTTTCACGGCCAATTTACATTCTTTTTGTGATATCTTCTTCTTTTTCTTTTGCGTTCGTTCTTTGCGACCAATTTAATCACTCTTTTTGATATGTTTGATCTTTGCCAAGAACGTGTATACGTTGCACATTGGTTTGGTAGGCCAAACGCATAGACTAACGCAAACTTCTACACGCTTAGGACATTGCATCCTATTTCAGCCAATTTTTTAATATATAAAGGGGTCTTTGACAAGAACGGGTTTTACGTTGTGTGACTATGCGCCCATGGTGACTAGGCCCGCCCACCCGGTTTCAGCTAGCTGTTTATTTACTAGGGTAGCACCCGGGAAAATCCATTCTCCGTTTTTTTGACCCGGTCTACGCCTTGACGATCATTTTTGCCGTAGCCTTTATGTGGTCTGAGCCGGTGCGACGTCATCTAACTCGTGAAGGATGATCAGTTAAAAATTTCCCCAAATTTTTGGGGTTTGTACTAATCAAGCATTTGCATTATCGCCATACTTTTCTATCCACGGGGAGTTTTTTCCGAGAAAGTATTCTCAGCCGTTTTGGGGCGCTGTCGTTATTTTCAAATTTGCAAAAGGGTTTTTCTCTGCATTGTCCTGTCTCCGGGAAAACTGTTTTGGGGCTGCCAAAGATTTCGGGGGCGTTTCAATCTGCCCCGCAACGCAACTGAAATTTTGCGCTCCCAACATCACCACCTCAGTTTTCAGGTGTTGTTCTGCAACAGCACCCGCCGGTTTTTCCCCGTGAGGGGAGTTCCGAAAATACAAGCAATTTTTGGGTTTGGGTTGTCCAACTTTACCAATGGTTTTCTCGCTTGGTCCATGTGGGGGTTTGCTGCAACCTTCCTGTATCGCACGATGCGTTATCGTGTTTTTGAGTTGCCCAGACCTTTAATTTAAAGGTTCAAGTTCTTCTAGGCTTATTTCAATGTTCATCTTTGGGCTGTCCCCCCCTACGTTTCCCGCCTTCCGGCCATCACCAGCGCCTTGGTATCTGCCCTGCTTTGGGTCCCCTTTTATCGTTCTATGCGCGTTTGTCCTTTTGTTGCCTGCCCACCCGGTTTATCAGGTTTCTCACCGTGTTTACCTTTACCATGCCTCGAAACTGCGTGACACGCAGCTCGACTCGGGCGTCGAGTTTCCCCCCTTGTGGCCCCACGTTTCTGCTTTGGGTGCACCTCTCATCCCTTCATGTTCATTTTCGTGCTTATGGACTCTGCCCCTAGGGTAGTTGCCCCAAGGGAGCATTTGCTGACGACTCTATACTGCTGTTTTCGAAAGTTTCTGCAAAATTCGGGCAATTTTTTATCGGCCATGAAATACGTGCATTTTGTTCGGGGTTTTTTGACCTGCATTGTTTTCGAGCTTGCATTTACAACCACTATCTGTATCTGTAGCCTCCTCGATCACTGCCCTCTTAGCCAGACGGGAACCAATGTCTGTTTCCAGGGTCACCACGAGCAGGTTTGGGCAGGATCTTGATTAGTTCAGCTCACCTATCCTGATGTGCCGTTGTCCCCATGCGTCTTTGACTCTGATATTCTAAGGCCCCATAGAGTGTGACCGCAAAGAATACTTTTATTTCAACAAATTCACATCAAAAGATCGATTTCAAGAAATTCGATTGTAAATTGAAATAGCCAGAAAAGAGCAACTCAACAAACACATGAGTTCCCTGGGCAATCAAAATGGAACTGGTACGGTTAGTCGATATATGTTAGCCCTACAAAGGATATCAGAGCACATACCGACATGTCTAGAGTGGGATAACGATATTCCAAATTGAAACCGATGTGAAGTACTCACCTGCAGGCATGCAACATATAAGAAATGGAAAAGTTCCAAGGATATAACAACAGTCTGTGTGAAGTACTCACCCGCGGGCATGCAACATATAAGAAAATAAAAAGAATTGCTCCAAGGATACCAACAAAATTTGTGTAGAGTATAGCTTCTGAATAGAGTAATCATATTCTATATCATGTACTGTTTTTTCGTGTTCCTTTGTTGTTCTGATCGTGAAGTTAGCCCATGTCGTGTTACGTACACTTTCCAATATTGTTCTGTTTGATTCTTCAACATTGTTACTGATATTGACTGAACTTGTTGATATAAAAGAATTTGTTTGCCAGTTCAACGTCGTATCCTCACTGGAGTTAGAATAGTTAGTATAGGTACTCGTCTCCATTTTACAAAGGTTCTATCCTGTTCAGGTAGAGCAAGTGTAGGTCCTCAATGAGGTTCTGGTTTCACACTAATATTGTTCCCTGTTTGGATAACCTGAAGAAAAAGGAAAAAACAAATTAAAATTTCAATTCACTGGAAACTATGAAGGAATGTTTAAAAATGAATACAAGTGGATTATCACCGTTACAAAAATTGTTCAACATCTTTTCCAGACTTTAAGGTATGAAGTCCCTTTTCACTTCACATCTCTCTAGATTATAGATGAAGAGGTAGGATGACTAAGTCCTTCTCATTTGTGAAAACTTGATTTTCTGTGTTCTATAGTCGATGCCGTTTATAACTGACACGACTAAGTAAAGTTCTTTTTGTAGAGCTTGATGGTTGTCTTTAAACACACTTGTCTGCAGGGCTGGGCAATGGGGCAGTAAGAAATAAATTTTTGGGTTTGAATTCTGTGTTTGGGTAAATAATTTTTTTTGGGCTTATTTAGTGTCTGTTTATTTGCCATATTCATTTTTCTCCGGTACTTCCACTGGGTTCTAAAATGTCTTATTTACTTAGACAAATAACTCCAGTTCTGCAGTTTATGTAACTATTGGCGTTTCTCGCATGGCGTTCCCAACTTGCCACATCAGTCAGATCATAACTTTAGCAGTTGAAATATCGAACATTCTTTTTCTTCCTAGCCGGCATTCCCAGAGCGTAAGTTTTCTTAATAGCATTTATGATGTCACTTTACCGATCGAAATCCCATTCTTTGTCTGCAAAATTTCTTACGATTGTGAGTCTCACTCGCATATAGATTATATTTATATATATATATATTATAATAACCAGAAAATAAAAGAAATTGACATATTAAAAAATTAAAATGAAGGTTAATATTGAAAAACAATTAACAAAAAAAAAATTTCATATAAAAGTTTACATATAAAAAGAATAACTGAAAAACCCAACATGGAAAGGGTAACTACGGCAAAGAGAAAAAGAAATTCACAAATAATGGTCTGATGTGACTGAGTTTTGAACTGACGGCCTGCAGAGCAGGCGGGTTGGCCCATGAAGAAGAGAAATTTTCGAGACTGGTTGGGAAGTAAGTTTTTGTTGGCAATTATTGGATGAAGTCCTTTGGGGGATGGCCTGGGGTTGCTAAGAATTGGTCTTATTTTTCAAGGGCCCCTTGGTTAGGATGTTTTGTTAATAAATTAATCAAAATGTTTCCCAAGTTTGTAGAGGGGCCAGGAGCAATGAAAAAACCCTTATGTTTCAAGATTGATAAAAATTCTCTGTGAGCTAAGGAAATCTGGGGGCCAATCTTGCAATATGTTCTGGTGCTAATTTTAATCTTATTTTCAAGTCTTTTCTATAAAATTTTTTTAACAAGGAATTAAGAAGCTTTTTTTCCCAAGTTTTGTAGGATGTTTGGGTGTTTAAGTGAAAGTCCTTCATGTTTCCAAGTCTGGTAATAAGGGGGTCTCTGGTGCTAAGTGAAAATTTTGCCCAAAGGGGATTTAGCAAATGTTCATGTTTTCTAATGTATATAACTATTTTAAGTTTGAAAAAGGATGTCTTATTGCCTAATAAAGAAAAGTCTTAAAATTTTAATTTTTAACTTGAAAAGTCTCAAAGTTTCTATAAAAGTTTTGTTTAAAAAGCTTAAGCTGGAAAAGCTCTGGGTGTTGCAAGGAAAAAAGAGCCATAAGGTCTTAGAATTTTCTGAGGTTAATAAGGTGAAAGGGCTATGTTCCTGAAAAGTCTTGATAGATGTTTGGGGGTGTTGCTTTATGATTAATTTCTTATGTTTCAAGTCTTCAGGATGCCTGTGTTGCAAAGGGATTAAGTCTTATTTTTCCCAGTCTTGCTAGGATGTCTCTGTGTTGCTAAGGATTAAGTCTTATGTTTCCAAGTCTTGCTAGGATGTCTCTGTGTTTCTAAGTGATTAAGTCTTATGTTTCCAAGTCTTGCTAGGATGTCTCTGTGTTCTAAGATTAAGTCTTATGTTTCAAGTCTTGCTAGGATGTCTCTGTTTCTAAGTGATTAAGTTTTATGTTTCAAGTCTTGCTAGGATGTCTCTGTGTTCCCAAAGGGATTAAGACTTATGTTTCAAGTCTTGCTAGGATGTCTCTGTGTTGCTAAGTGATTAAGTCTTATGTTTCCAAGTCTTGCTAGGATTTTCCCTGTTTGCAAAGGGATTAAGTTTTATGTTTCCAAGTCTTTAGGATTTTCTCTGTGTTGCTAAGTGATTAAGTCTTATGTTTCAAGTTTTGCTGGGATGTCTCTTGTTGCTAAGTGATTAAGTCTTATGTTCCAAGTCTGCTAGGATGTCTCTGTGTTGCTAAGGATTAAGTCTTATGTTTCCAAGTCTGCTAGGATGTCTCTGTGTTGCTATGTTAAGTTTTATGTTTCCAAGTCTTGCTAGGATGTCTCTGTGTTGCTAAGTGATTAAGCTTATGTTTCAAGTCTTGCTAGGATGTCTCTGTGTTGCTAAGGATTAAGTCTTATGTTTCCAAGTCTTCTAGAGGTCTCTGTGTTGCAAGTGATTAAGACTTATGTTTCAAGTCTTGCTAGGATGTCTCTTGTGTTGCTAATGATTAAGCCCTTATGTTTCCAAGTCTTGCTAGGATGTCTCTGTGTTGCTAAGTGATTAGTTTTATGTTTCAAGTCTTGCTAGGATGTCTCTGGTTGCTAAGGATTAAGTCTTATGTTTCAAGTCTTGCTAGGATGTCTCTGTGTTGCAAAGTGATTAAGCTTATGTTTCCAAGTCTTGCTAGGATGTCTCTGTGTTGCTAAGTGATTAAGTCTTATGTTCCAAGTCTTGCTAGGATGTCTCTGTGTTGCTAAGGATTAAGTCTTATGTTTCCAAGTCTTGCTGGGATGTCTCTGTGTTCCCAAATGATTAAGTCTTATTTTTCCCAAGTCTTGCTAGGATGTCTCTGTTTGCTATATTAAGTCTTATTTTTCCCAAGTCTTGCTAGGATGTCTCTGTGTTGCTAAGTGATTAAGTCTTATGTTTCCAAGTCTTGCTAGGAGTTCTGTGTTGCTAAGTGATTAAGTCTTATGTTTCCAAGTCTTGCTAGGATGTCTCTGTGTTGCTAAGTGATTAAGTCTTATGTTTCCAAGTCTTGCTAGGATGTCTCTGTGTTGCTAAGTGATTAAGCTTATGTTTAAGTCTTGCTAGGATGTCTCTGTGTTGCTAAGGATTAAGTCTTATGTTTCCAAGTCTTGCTAGGATGTCTCTGTGTTGCAAATGATTAAGTCTTATGTTTCAAGTCTTGCTAGGATTCTCTGTGTTTAATGATTAAGTCTTATGTTTCCAAGTCTTGCTAGGATGTCTCTGTGTTGCTAAGTGATTAAGCCTATGTTTCAAGTCTTGCTAGATGTCTTGTGTTCTAAGTGATTAAGTCTTATGTTTCCAAGTCTTGCTAGGATGTCTCTGTGTTCCCTAAGTGATTAAGTTTTATGTTTCCAAGTCTTGCTAGATGTCTCTGTGTTGCTAAGTGATTAAGTCTTATTTTTCCCAAGTCTTGCTAGGATGTCTCTGTGTTGCTAAGTGATTAAGTCTTATGTTTCCAAGTCTTGCTAGGATGTCTCTGTGTTGTTAAGTGATTAGTCTTATGTTTCCAAGTCTTGCTAGGATGTCTCTGTGTTGCTAAGGATTGTCTTATTTTTCCCAAGTCTTGCTAGGATGTCTCTGTGTTGTTAAGTAATTAAGCTTATGTTTCCAAGTCTTGCTAGGATGTCTGTGTTGCTAAGTGATTAAGTCTTATGTTTCCAAGTCTTGCTAGGATGTCTCTGTGTTGCTAAGTGATTAAGTCTTATGTTTCCAAGTCTTGCTAGGAGGTCTCTGTGTTGCTAAGTGATTAAGTCTTATGTTTCCAAGTCTTGCTAGGATGTCTCTGTGTTGAAGTGATTAAGCTTATTTTTCCCAAGTCTTGCTAGGATGTCTCTGTGTTGCTAAGGATTAAGTCTTATGTTTCCAAGTCTTGCTAGGATGTCTCTGTGTTGCTAAGTGATTAAGTCTTATGTTTCCAAGTCTTGCTAGGATGTCTCTGTGTTGCTAAGTGATTAAGTCTTATGTTTCCAAGTCTTGCTAGGATGTCTCTGTGTTGCTAAGTGATTAAGTTTTATGTTTCCCAAGTCTTGCTAGGATGTCTCTGTGTTGCTAAGGATTAAGTTTTATGTTTCCAAGTCTTGCTAGGATGTCTCTTGTTGCTTAAGTATTAAGTCTTATGTTTCCAAGTCTTGCTAGGATGTCTCTGTTTCAAGATTAAGTCTTATGTTTCAAGTCTTGCTAGGATGTCTCTGTTTGCTAAGGATTAGATTATGTTTCAAGTCTTGCTAGGATGTCTCTGTGTTGCTATGATTAAGTCTTATGTTCCAAGTCTTGCAGGATGTCTCTTGTTGCTAAGTGATTAAGTCTATGTTTCCAAGTCTTCTAGGATGTCTCTGTGTTGCAAGTGATTAAGTCTTATGTTTCCAAGTCTTGCTAGGATGTCTCTGGTTAATGATTAAGTCTTATGTTTCAAGTCTTGCTAGGATGTCTCTGTGTTGCTATGATTAAGTCTTATGTTTCCCAAGTCTTGCTAGGATGTCTCTGTGTTGCTAAGGATTAAGCTTATGTTTCCAAGTTTTGCTAGGATGTCTCTGTGTTGCTAAGTGATTAAGTCTTATGTTTCAAGTCTTCTAGGATGTCTTTTGTTTGCAAATGATTAAGTCTTATGTTTCCAAGTCTTGCTAGGATGTCTCTGTGTTGCTAAGTGATTAAGTCTTATGTTTCCGGTCTTGCCTTGCTTTCCCGAAAGTCATTGAGTTCGAATGGGGACCGTGTCGTTCTGTTCATGGTGGCATTTTTCTCCGAGATCCTAGGATTGCTTCCGGAGCTACAGAGTTCTTACTTTGTGCAATACGCTGGACGGGTGTCCATTTCTGCTGAGAGGACCGAGTCATTTGGGTAAAACCGGCAATGAAGTTAGTCCTTCATCTTTAGACATAATGGGGCCATTTGTCACAAAAACCCGTCGTGTTTGCTTGAAGTAGACATAACGTGCGCATTTGTCAGATAAACGTGGGTTTACTCAAGTGACATACTGTGCACATTTTTACATAAACCGTCATGTTTATTTAAGTAGACATACGTGCCAATTTACATAAAACCGTCATGTTTACTTGAAGTAGCTGATGTCAATTGTTAATAAACCGTCATGTTACTGAAGAGACATCTGTCCCAAATTTGTTACATAAACCGTCATGTTACATAGACATACTGATTTAAATAAACCGTCGTGTTTACTTGAAGTAGACATATCATTATCATCACGTTCCAGCCCTCCCGACGTAGGAGAGAAATTCTCTTCTATTATCTCTCATGCCTTCCTCTCTCTCTCTCTCTCTCTCTTTGGTGCAGATTTTTCGAAACAAAATGTGACAACATTCAACATTTTTCTTTCTGCCTTCCTCGATCTCTTCTGTATTTTACCCGTTGCTAGCTGAAGTTGCAAACTTTTTCACATTATGTTTCCGAATAGCATTGATTGTCTAGTCTTTATTGCTTGTTCATATTTCACTTTGTGAAAGCATCTTTAAAACATCATCAGCCATCATGACTGCCAACTTTCTTCAGCAAACGAAAGCCCTGTGACTTTCAGTCCTCTTATTGATTGTTTGTTCATTGTCCATGTTTGTTATCATACAATAAGTATTGCGTCACTAGATCTGTTTGTTCATTGTCCATGTTTGTTGTCATACAATAAGTATTGCGTCACTAGATCTGTTTGTTCATTGTCCATGTTCGTTATCATACAATAAGTATTGCGTCACAAATCTGTTTGTTCATTGTCCCTGTTTGTTATCCTACAAAAAGTTTGCGTCACTAGATCGTTGTTCATTGTCCATGTTCGTTACATACAATAAGTATTGCGTCACTAGATCTGTTTGTTCATTGTCCATGTTCGTTATCATACAATAAGTATTGCGTCACTAGATCTGTTTGTTCATTGTCCATGTTTGTTGTCATACAATAAGTATTGCGTCACTAGATCTGTTTGTTCATTGTCCATGTTTGTTGTCATACAATAAGTATTGCGTCACTAGATCTGTTTGTTCATTGTCCATGTTCGTTATCATACAATAAGTATTGCGTCACTAGATCTGTTTGTTCATTGTTCATGTTTGTTGTCATACAATAAGTATTGAGTCACTAGATCTGTTTGTTCATTGTCCATGTTTGTTGTCATACACAAATATTGCGTCACTAGATCTGTTTGTTCATTGTCCTGTTTGTTGTCATACAAAAAGTATTGCGTCACTAGATCTGTTTGTTCATTGTCCATGTTTGTTGTCATACAATAAGTATTGCGTCACTAGATCTGTTTGTTCATTGTCCATGTTTGTTGTCATACAATAAGTATTGCGTCACTAGATCTGTTTGTTCATTGTCCATGTTGTTGTCATACCAAAAGTATTGCGTCCTAGATCTGTTGTTCATTGTCCATTTTTGTTGTCATACAATAAGTTTGGTCACTAGATTGTTTGTTCATTGTCCATGTTTGTTGTCATACAATAAATTGTCCAGATCTGTTTGTTCATTGCCATGTTTGTTGTCTCTATATTTACTGATCTGTTTGTTCTTGTCCATGTTGTTGTCATACAAAAAAGGGCCTAGATCTGTTTGTTTTGTCCATTTTTGTTGTCCAAAAAGTTTTCGTCACTAGATCTGTTTGTTCATTGTCCATGTTTGTTGTCAACAATGATTTGTCATAGATCTGTTTGTTCATTGTCCATTTTTGTTGTCAAAATAAGTATTTCACAGATCATTGAAGTATTTTTTGTTGTGGTGATTATTATGACTTCATTTTCTCTTTTTTTTGTGTTTTTTTTTTAGTTTGCCAAATTTATTCGGGCCTGTTTTTCGATTCTTTGGCCCCTTTAACTGATTTTTTAGCATGAGGTTACTTTCCATTGCCCCAGTGCCCCTTACAATGCCCTTTTCATTCAGGCGAGCCTGACTTCGTGTCAACAATCGGAACATACACCACTAATTGTTTGATTACTGTCCTTTCTGGCGGAGCTTAGCATAATGTGGCCCTACCGAGTCAATTCCTCTCCTGGCGGAGTTTGGAAGCAGAATTGGTCATAACCTAAGTCAACCTTTTTCCTGGCGGAGCTTGGAAGCATAAATTGGTTATACCCAGTCAATCTCCTTCCTGGCGGAGTTTGGAGCAGAATTGGTATCCCAATCAATCTCAAATTAAACGTTGAGGAAACACAGGATTACAAACTCGACTGACTGCCAAATTTATGTTCCATTGCGGACTAGAAAAAAAAAACAGGATTTACAAACCTCGAGCTGACTGCCCAGTTTATGTTCCATTGCGGACTAGAACAAAAACACAGATTTACCAAAACTCGAGTTTACTCCGGTTTTTGTTCCATTCGGACTAGAACAAAAACACAGGATTTACAAACTTTGAGCTGACTGCCCAGTTTATGTTCCATTGCGGACTAGAACAAAAACACAGGATTTACAAACCTCGAGCTGACTGCCAAGTTTATGTTCCATTGCGGACTAGAACAAAAACACAGGATTTACAAACTCGAGTTTACTGCCAGTTTATGTTCCATTGCGGGCTAGAACAAAAACACAGGATTTACAAACTTCGAGGTGACTGCCAAATTTATGTTCCATTGGGACTAGAACAAAACACAGGATTTACAAACTTCGAGCTGACTCCAAGTTTATGTTCCATTGGGACTAGAACAAAACACATGATTTACAAATTTCGAGCTGACTGCCCAGTTTATGTTCCATTGCGGACTAGAACAAAAACACAGATTTACAAACTTCGAGCTTACTGCCCAGTTTATGTTCCAATGCGACAGAATAAAAACCAAGATCGATAAAGAAAATTATGCAGCCAGAATGTCACGATATCGGTACAAATTAATTTTTCATCTGCTTTCTAACAAAATGCTGATGTAATAAATATGTTCATAACAGATTTTGAATAAAAAATGTTTCAATAATGATGTTTGAATAAAAGATGTTTAACTTCTATGTTTAGGGGCCTGCAAACCAATGTGCAAAAGTACACACGTTCTAGGGAAAGATCAAACATATCACAAAGAGTGATTAAAATTGGTAGTAAGAACGAACGCAAAGAAGAAGAAGAAGTTTAAAAGATATTTGATAAAGATGTTTCAAAAAAAAGATGTTTCAATAAATAATGTTTAATAAACGATGTTTCAATAAACGAACGGACATCTATTCGTTCTATTAAAATTAACAAATGTCATTAAATTGTATAGAATACATTTGAGAACAAACCATATTTTGGTTGCTTTGCTTAGAGTATAACTGCAACTAACGAATTTTATCTTTTTATTGTTTGCTAAGTTCATGTGATTGCTTTATTCCCTACAGATAATATCTAATCAGCGTTAGTTATTTCTAGTAGCATTATCTATGATTGACGTGCAGCAAAGATACAAAATAAACCAACTGACACTATTAATATTACACTCACACACAAGAACATTAGAATACTAGTAGACATGCAGATTACAAAAGACATATTTTAAAACCCAAATGTTACCCGGGGTATTTATGGAAGCATGAACCTCCACTTTTTTTAAACTGTATATATACAGAGATATTTATGTTTTTAATTTTGCATATTTTTCATTATTTGAAAGGTTATATTGCTAAAGCCATACCTATACAACCAAATGGGTTAGACATTTTTCGGTGGTTCGTGCTATAAATATGAGTGATATATACATCATATGCTGGTTAACATTTTTTGTACTTTATATTAGTCAAATCCACCCCCCATGCAGAAAGAGGGGTGTAAATTATTAAAAGGTAATTTATTCTATTCAATACATAATTACAATGCATACACTAAACGTAGTTTATCATCAAAAGCAATGTCTGTTGTAACATGTGGTCAACTTGTATAATAATATATTTGTTTGTGTTTCTTCTGTTAATTTTTCACACAGTCAACCCTTGTTTTGGCTGAGTGTCTCGTCTTAAGTAAGGCTACAAAAGCACTGATATCTTTTACATGACTTTTAATCAACCCCAGCTTTTTAAGCTGTTTGTGACTTTTCTAGGCATTATTAGTTCATAGTTTACCATTGCTTTCTGAACGGGTGGCCATGTCCTTCAAAGTCAGCAGGTCTATAACGTTGTATATATTGGCAGTATCTAATTTATGATCGGGACGCAATGTGAGTTGTAATGATGTCACGGCGCAATGAGGATGAAGATGTCAGGCCAATAGGATTGTAAGATGTCACGGACAATGTGAGTTGAACGATGTCACGGGCCAGGGTAAGATGGGACGGGCACAATGGGATTAAGATCCCCCAATGGAGATTGTAACGATGCGGGCCAATTGAGATTAAGATCAGGGAAAAATTGGGTACGGCAATTGAGGTTGACATCTGATAATAACAAAAAAAAATATCAATTTTAAAATAGGCTGGTATTCGGGGACAGTAGAACTGTTAGAAAATAGAATTAGATAGAAAAGATCTTTTATCGAAAATGCGAAACAATCTTAAAGAAAGTTTGTTTTCTTGAAATTGTATTAGACCTTAACTCAGCTAAGTAAAATGTGGCGACATGAATGTATGATGCGGGCGCCATGGCGCCGTGCTTTCGCCTCGTTGGACAGTGCTGGGTTAAATGTCTGAATAAAAAAATTGACATCATTACACTGGGTTTTTTCCCCATATGGCTCGGTCCATCTCCGCATATATAGCTAACAACCTGTTGAGAGTATTACACAAAGCACGAGCCCCATAGCTCCGCAACAGTCCTATGGATATAGGGAAAAAAGTAACTCATTAAAAAAAACGACGCAGCCCGGGGTTCGAAGTCACGAACTTCAGAACGCAAGGTAATTGTTTAACAAATTAGCCACAGAGATAGGACAACCACAGTACATGACAGAAGGTGTAGTGATGGGCACAATTGTTAACCTGATCATGGGCCCCACCTTGGGCGGGGATTCGTCTAGGATTGACTCGTCACCCCGCCCCACCAGAGAGGGCAACATACAGTCTGAGATTTGTCATCACCCGATACGGCTTATTAATTGTTTTAACATTAGCCACAAAAAGGGGGCAACCAAGTAATGACAGAAGGTGTAGTATCAAGGAATTGTTTAACAAATTAGCCACAGAGATAGGACAACCCCAGTACATGACAGAAGGTGTAGTGATGGGCGCAAGGTAATTGTTTAACAAATTAGCCACAGAGATAGGACAACCACAGTACATGACAGAAGGTGTAGTGATGGGCAAAATGTAACTATTATTTAAACGAATACATATCATGGTCTGGATCCGAAAGTATCAAAAAGCAGATAAAACGATTTTATCTTAACAGATTAGGTTACCAGCTTGTGCCGCAACATAGAAGATTGGGAGCATGAACCCGAAAGAATGTTGCGAGATGAACCAGCAAAGTATTTGTGAGGATGAAAACCAGCAAAGTAGGTTGGAGATAAACCACAAAGAGTCTTGGGCCCAGTAAAATAAGGTCAATAGTTAGAAAACGGATATTCCTGTTAGAGGGTTGTTTTTGTATATGTTTGTAGAACACACTTTTACAATTTACTCAATTCTATTCATTCAGCTTTTTTTGGCGAAAATTTAATACTGACATTCCTAAGTTGGGTTCCACAAATGGGGGGCATCATGAAGAACTTTTCCAAGGGCCCAATGGGGAAAACATCATGAAGAACTTTTCACGGTTCCAAAAATGGGAAAAACATCAATAAACTTTTCCACCGGTTCAACAAATGGGGAAAAGGCACAATGAAAAACTTTTTCCCCCGTTCCAAAAAGGGGAAAAGCATCAGAAGAACTTTTTAACGGTTCCAAAAATGAGAAAAAGGCATCAATGAAGAACTTTCTAACGGTTCCAACAAATGAAAAAGGATCAATGAAGAACTTTTCTATCGGTTCAAAAAATGGAAAAAATTAGAGCTGATGACCGATTTATGAAAACAGATAAGCGTTTTCTTTCATTTTTATTTCCTTTTAGATAATCTATTTGTTACCTTCTCTGTATATGGTATACGGGCATTCTTCTGTAAAGTTCATTTTCTAAAACTGCTATATTCATTTATACTAAATTGTTACATGGCCGTGTTTTTTTCACCGAATTGTTGCTACTGTGAATATACATTCTCCTAGTATTCTGATCTTTTTATTCTATCAGTTTCATTCGATACCGCATTTTTGTTGTGTTTACGTTTCAGTTCAAAGGACCAAAAGAAATTGATTCATTGCACCGATTTCCATATCCGTTCTGACTGCAGGGCTTAAGCAACTGACGGAGCATTAAAAACACGAACTTGCTTTAGCAAAACCTAGGGGTCCCCTGAAAAATGCAAGGGATCTTGCTGGATTCTAATCATTTATCTTTTTTAATGTTCTTCATCTCCTTTCATCTCTTGTACAATAGCGAAATACTTGAAACTTTCACACTTTCATCCTGTAGCACTGAGCCGAAATATGAAACCGTTCACCTTCCATCCTTGTTAGCACTGAGCCGAAATACTGAAACCGTTCACACTTCCATCCTTGTTAGCACTGAGACGAAATACTCGAAAACCGTTACACTTTCCATCCTGTTAGCACTGAGACGAAATACTTGAAATCTTCACACTTTCATCTCTTGTTAGATGGACGAAATACTTGAAACCTTCACACTTTCCAATCTTTTAGACTGGCAAATTGAAACTCTTCACACTTTCTCTCTTTTCACTGGCCCAAATCGAACTCTTCACACTTTTCTCTCTTGTTTGCACTGGAGCCGAAATACTTGAAACTCTTCACACTTTCCATATCTTGTTTGCACTGAGCCCAAATACTTGAAACTCTTCACACTTTTCATCTCTCGTAGCACTGAGACGAAATACTTGAAACCCCTTCACACTTTTCCATTCTTGTTAGCACTGAGACGAAATACTTGAAACTTTCACACTTTTCATCTCTTGTTAGCACTGAGACGAAAACTTGAAACTCTTCACACTTTCCATTCTTGTTAGCACTGAGACGAAATACTTTAAACTCTTCACACTTTTCTATTTCTCTCCCACTAATACCCGTGTCAGGTTTGTTTTATCGGTTGTAATTTTTTATATTTTTATTACATTGCTACAAATGTTATTTGTCACTTTTCTTGCTGCAATGATTAAATTTCAGTATCTTTCTCGATGTTGATAGCCAATATTATAATATTTAGTTCTCTACTTCTATTCCTTCTATTCTGTGAAAAATAATGAACATAAAATGGAACGAATTCAGGGGAAGTGATGAAATCAGAGACATGTCTGGTCAACCACTAGTGACAACTGTTATAAGAAAGAGAAGATGGAGATATGTTGGACACACCTTGAGGAGAAATGGGTCAACGAATATCACAGCAGATTGAAGTGGGATGCAAAGGGTTAAGAAAGAGAGTCGACAAAAAGGGGACACTGAAACGAACTTTGCTGAAGAGGCAAAAGTATTGGTCTCAGTTCCATGGATGAGATTGAGCGAGTTCCAGGATAGAGCGGTATGGAGAAGACTTTCAGGCCCTATGTAACGTATACGGTACGAGAGGAATTATTATTATTATAAAAGATTATTGTTCTTTTGCTATCTTCTGTAATCAAATTAACAGACAAGGCGACAGAATGAAAATTTTGATTCCTGTCTTATTTGAAACCCAAACTGATGCGTCATGGACTCTGATCACAAAACATTTTTTTAGTTTTGTATTAAATCTAATCGAAATCCCATTTCTCAGACCTATACTAAGTAAATATCATCAACAAAAAGACATTACATGGATTAGACATAAATATCATACAAATGACATTACATGGATTAGAATAATACATCAAAAATGACATGATGGGTTAGACATAAATATCATCAACAAAAAGACATGACATGGATTAGACATAAATATCAAACAACAAATGAATTCATTAGACATAAATATTAAAAATGAATTCAGGATTGACATAAATATCATCAACAAATGACATTACTTGGGTTAGAATAAATATCATCAAAATGACATGACATGGATTAGACATAAATATCATCAACAAATGACATGACATGGATTAGACATAAATATATAACAAATGACAGACATGGATTAGACATAAATATCATCAACAAATGACATTACATGGATTAGACATAAATATCATCAACAAATGACATGACATGGATTAGACATAAACACAACAAATGAGCATGATTAACAGTTTGGGTAAACAATAACAATGATAATAAACAAAACAAAGAAAAAAGAGGAAATAGAATCTGAGGATAAGACAATGGAACAAGTATTAAGCTTATCTGGGATGTATATTAACGGATAATGGAAAGAAACAAAAAGGAAGCTCCCTAAGAGAATAGAAAAAAACAAAAGATATTTAACGTCAACAGAAAGATAAGATTCAAGAGATAACAGATACACAGAAAATTAAAACCATTAAAATATGATCTAGATAATTTATTGTTAAGTAGAAATGAAACGAAGACAATAAACAAAAGATATAGAGAACAGAATCGGGGTTTTTGAATCATGGATATGCAGAAACGTTGGGAGAATATGATGCAAGAAAAGAAAAACTCAAAGAGGTGATTCAATAACTAGAAGTGAAAAAGAATCACTGAAAGAAAGGAAAGTTTTGCAATTAAAAGTATTTTGAAAATGTGAGATAATATAATGTATTGTTGAGAATCAAGTTACATGGGGTTAGTGGGATGTGGTTAGGATGGAGTATGGGATCTGGCTGGATGTAGTTAGGCTGGTTGGATGTGGTTAGGTTGGTTGGATGTGGATAGGGGTGGGAGGTATGGGATCTGACTGGATGGGGTTAGGGCTGGAAGGTGTGGAAGTTGGTTGAATGGGGTTAGCTGGTTAGACTGGTGGGTGGTTAGATTTGGGGGGTATGGAAGTTGGTTGGATGGGGTTAGGGCTGGTTTGAAGGTTAGATGGTGTTAGATTGGGAGGTATGGGAAATTGGTTGGATAAGGTTAGGCAGGGAGGGGGTGGGGAACTGGTTAGATGGGGTTAGCTGGAAAAATATGGGAACTAGTTACATGGGATTTTGGCTGGGATGTATGGGAACTGATTTTAAGAGGTGCCAATGTTACCAAAACTATAAATCTTCTAACTAACATGTTCACAGAGCACGTCAAGTA
>JADZMA010000046.1:0-95476 GCA_020796225.1 Arion vulgaris | reverse complement strand
GACGGGGCCCTCCTGGAAAAACCCGGCAAGGTCTTTTTACAACTAACATCTCCAAGAACTGAGGTGGGTGATATTGAGTGGATAATTTCAGTCACTTGCTAGCCCAATTGAAACTACTTTCTAGAATATATGTGTACAGTCCCAGTCTAGTGTTTCCCAGGGACAGGGAAAATGCAGAGTAAACACTTGCAAATTGTCAAGTGCCGTATATGCGCCAAAACGGCAGAGAATACTCCTACTGGAAAACTCACAGTGGATAGAAAAGTAAAGCTGATAATGCAAAGGCTTGATCCAAACATTGACTAAGGGCAATACTTTTCAGACACCGATCATCCTACACAGAGAGAGATGACGTCCAAGCACCATGGCTCAGAACAGATAAATGCTACGCAAAAGTTGATCGAAAAGGCGGATCCAGGCCAAAACTACAGCAGAATGATTGTACCCTAGGGCTAGCTACCCTAGTAAATAAACAGCTGGTTGAAACCGAACACACCACCGAAGGATAAGCACCTGAGCTCCAGTTGGTACTGAAGATTTTGTGCATGTACACCCGTTCTTGGTGTTTGGCTGTTTGTATATCACATTAGAATGATAAAACGAGAAAGAACGATCGAGAGAAGAAGAAATGTTATCTACAGTCTCTGACAATAATCTCTTTCAATCTGACAAGAACAATGTTATCTACAGTCTCTGACAATATATCTCTTCAATCTGACAAGAACAATGTTATCTACAGTCTGACAATATATCTCTTCAATCTGACAAGAACAATGTTATCTACAGTCTCTGACAATAGATCTCTTCAATCTGACAAGAAGAATGTTATCTACAGTCTCTGACAATATATCTCTTCAATCTGACAAGAACAATGTTATCTACAGTCTCTGACACTCTGCCACTTCAACCTGACAAGATCAATGTTAAATGTTATTTATAGTCTCCATACATCTAGACATCTTAAAACTCCACATTATTACAGCATATCAAGTGACCAAGCGTGCACTATCTCAGAAACCTGTCATCAGTTAAACATGTGACGCCTAATGGTAAAAAGGAGAGAGTGAGTTAGTTTGTTCTTTCTGTACAATATGGCACATAGGACAGAGGTTTTAGAGCTCCATGTAAGTAGTTCGATGCTAGCAGTTGGAGACCTTGTATGGTTTTACATCCCAATAGTTTACTATAAAGAAAAGGAAAGAAAGAACGTATACAAATCTTTTATCATGCTTGTTTTATCCGTTGCCATTATTTGTGTTTTTTCCATATTGAGATATAGATTTTGTTTTTCGCTTTTCTCTTGCACTTTCATTTTTAATTTCTCAATACTTTTTTGCAATGCTGACAGTTAAGCTGTATCATCAGCATACATTAGTTCAGATATTTCTCTTCCTCCGATTATAAAATATTGCATTGTTCTGTTCCGCTATTTTCTGTAACACTTGACAATTTCTGATGTTCTACACAATCAAATGCCTTTGAATAAAGATGAGATAGATCTACATTCATTTGCTGATATAAAATTAAAATGAAGCTTAAGCGATACATAATATCTCATAAACATAAGACACCAATTAAATGTAGAATACCTCGAGTCAAGAAACAAGGAACAGTTTATGATCACAGTCTCTAATAATAATATGAGGTTTTGTGACAGTTAGATGATGAGGTGAGTGCGAAAGAATGCTGGCAGCAAGCCAAAAATATTTGGAACGAAACGTATTGGGAAAGAAGAGCGAAATCATAAAGCATGGATTACTCCAGCAACTTTCAAAGGAATAGAAGAAAGGAAAAAGAGAAAAGCAGATTTAATTAATAGCAAAACTAGAACTACCAAAGCCGGAGCCCAATAAAAATACACAGTAGCTAGCAAAAATAGTGAAGAAACAAATAAGGTCAGATAAAAGACAATACTTAGAAGATCTAATAAGAGAGGCTAGGTAGCTGCAGAGAAAGGAAACTTCAGGGATCTATACAACACCACTAGAAAAGTCAACCAAGTGGGTTGATCAAAATAGTAGAGGAAATTATATTAATTTTAGAGACCAAATGGGGGAGCAAGGACTGTTATAGGCCTCATCTAAATAATGAGAAATGCTTGCAGTCAAGTCAACCGTACCTTCACTTGGTGCTCCCCGTTTAAACTAACATGGCTCTGACAAAAGCGAGTCCCAGCCTATAACTGGACCCCAATGCGGAAGGGTAAATACCAGGCTATGGCTGGGGTAAGCCAGACAAAAACCCCTGGGAGGTGTGATCCCCGATAGGTGAAGTGGATGCATGGCCACCTGTGTGTGACAAGTCCAGATCCCCACCAAGATCACACCCAGGAGCTCACCTTGTTGAAAAAGCGGAGAAGGTAACTCTAAAACCTCTGATGCCTGGCAGGCAGTGTTGGGAAGAGCCAGGACATGGATAGGAAGACTCATAACTTCCCCACTGAAGACGGACATGTCAGCCAGAATGGCGTGGGCACCCAGAAATGGAAAAAGACATCAACGCACAATACGGTTAGTGAGTATGCTCAGATATTTACTTAGATATGGGGTTGCTCCTGTGGATCTGCGCCAGCGTGCAGCACGCTCGGATCCCAAGCCTCAAGGATCCACCAAGCTACTGACAGTAGCTCTGCGCATCGAAGAACCAGGATTAAGCAGAGTACTGCCACTGGTCAAAACAAGAACAGCACACTAAAGATCATGCAATGGAATGCAGAAGGCGTTGCCAGAAAGAAACTCGAACTGCAAAAATTCCTACATGAACAACAGATCGACATCATATGCATACAGGAAACACATCTAAATAAAAACTGCCGCTCTACATCAGAGGCTATGAGACATACAGACTGATAGAGAGGACACAAGGGAGGCATCATCACACTAGTCAAAAACAACATCGCAGCCTCAGAAACCTCCAGAAGTACAGGTGAAGCCGAACACCTAACAGTCAAAATACATGTCCTTCCAGAACCAATACATGTTACAAACTACTACTGCCCAAACAATAAGAAATTAGAACTAGAGAGAATACATACAGCTGAGAAGAACCAAATAATCCTAGGCGACTTAAAGCCACTCCCCAGCTGGGGATATGCTACTATGGATTCAAGAGGAGATGAAGTAGAGGAATGGATGATGGAAAACCTACTCATACTCATAAACAAACCTGATTCAGAGCCAACTTTCTACTCAAGAGTATGGAGAACACAAAGCACACCCGATCAATAGCCACAGAAGACATCCAGAGATGTGCAGAAAGAGAGGTGATGAAACAACTAGGAGGAAGCGACCACAAACCAATCCTTATTACTGTAGGAAAGCTCAAGTCACCAGAAAACAGGAAAAAATAGCCAGCTGGAACTACAAAAAGGCAAACTGGAACCTGTACAGAAACCTAACTGAAGGAAAACTGACAGAAACCCACACAACAAACAACATCCAGAAAACATTACAACTCTCACAAACATCATACTAAAAGCAGCACAAAAATCAATCCCCAGAGGAAGAAGAAAACACTACGAACCCTTCTGGACCAACGAACTACAACAATCACATGAAAAAGCCACAGCAGCACGAACAAAATGGAACAAGACCCATCTGACACAAATGTCACAGAACACAACAAACACCAAGCCATATACAGAAAAGAAAACTCACATGCATTAGAAAAAGTTGGCAGGAAAAACAGCAACACTAAACATGGAAAGAGACAGCACAAAACTATGGCAGCTTGTAAAGAGCCTAAATGAAGAAAAAACCACCAGCCATGCCTGCACAGTCATAGAAGATGGAGGGAAAACCTACACGGGCAAAATAGCTGCAAACATTCTTGTGGATGGCTTTGCAAAGAAAGCAACTATACATGTCCAAAATCAAAGTCAGGAAACAAAAAAGAACTAAAAAATAAACAAACAACTTGCAGACAAACAAGACACAATGAACAAACCTTTTTTCTCTCAAAGAACTGACAGCACAATAAAAACTAAAGAAAAAAGGCACCAGGACCAGATGGGGTGACAAACGAAATGATAATAAACCTAGGAACAGGTGGCAGACAACACCTCCTGGATCTGATAAACCAATCTTGGATGCAAGAAGTATATCCAAAGGAATGGAAGGAGGCGGAAATAATCCCTATAGCAAAAAAACAAGCTCAAGGAAAACAAAGAAAGCTACCGTCCTAAGCCTCCTCAGCTGCCTTGGGAAAACAATGGAGCGGCTCGTAAACAACAGGCTGCTTAACTTTCTAGAGGAAAAGAAAATACTAGATGACTGCCAATCAGGCTTCAGAAAACACAGATGACCAAACCACCTATCTTGCCCAAGAAATTGAAGATGCCTTCCAGAATAAACACAAGCTGCTGGCCACCTTCTTCGACCTGACTAAAGCCTTCAACAAAGTCTGGAAAAAAGGACTCCTGCTAAAACTAGCACAAAGCGGAATCAAAGGTCACATGTACACATGGATCAGAGATTTCCTACACAGACGATGTGCAAGAGTCAAACTGGAAGGACACAAAAGCAAGCTGGTCAGACTAGAAGATGGGGTTCCACAGGGAAGTGCAATATCCCTACACTCTTCATCCTTTTTATCAATGATCTCCCAAAACAATTTACATCTAACATTCACAAGGCACTCCATGCAGACGACTTGGCCATATGGACCCAAACAGAATACATAGGAACTGCCAAGATCAGAATGCAAGGAGCCATAAATGCAGTAAAGAAATGGGCAGACACTTGGGGGGTCACAATAAACAAAACAAGACAGTGTCAACACTGTTCTCACTCTCTACAAAACCTGAACAAGTCGACTTATACCTGGACAACAAACCACTACCAAAGGAGGACAATCCTACCTATCTAGGAATAAAATTTGACAAAAGACTCACATGGGGTCCCCACATAGAAGAAACACAAAGGAAAGCCACAATAAGATTAAGACTCATGAAAAACTAGCAGGAACCCACTGGGGCGCAGATGCAAACACTACACGCCAAATATACACAGGATATGTACATTCAAAACTGGAGTATGGCACAGGAGCCTACACAACAGAGCACAAACAAATCTACACAAGCTAGATAAAATACAGAACACAGGCCTCAGAATCATCCCCGGAGGTCTGAGAAGTACACAAATCAAAGATCTAGAAGCAACTGCTGGCATTGAGAGCCTGGGACGACGCAGGGAACAAAAATACTCACACTATCAGAAAAGTTCAAACGCACAGAAAATAACCCCATGCACCAAACAATCAACGAACCAACCAAAACCGCATAAAAAGACACAGCTTCCATCACTTGTCAAAATCACTCTCTGCAAAAACATGGACATCCTCTCAAAAGACCCAGCAACCTGGGAAATGATAGTACCATTCAACAACACAGACCTACAGCCCAACTTCACAGTGATAACGATAATTCCTAAATGTAGACAAAAAGGGTGAAGAAACAGGCCCCATCTTGAGAGCAAAGACACTAGAACACATTGACACCTCATACCCCCATCCCGAGTGGACCCATATATACACAGACGGATCATCAGACACGACAGCGAGGAAAGGAGGGGCCGGAACCATCATCATACTCAAGATGACACTACACTAACAAATTCAAGTACCACTGAGAACTATCAACAAATTTTAGAGCCGAACAACTCTCAATTGTGAATGCCTCAAAAATACTGCAGCAAAGAAACATCCAAACAACAAACTTGTCTTCCTTTGCGACTGCTTGTCAGTCCTGCAGGCCACACAAAGGGAACCACAAGATAACATGGAAAGAGAGCTAACACTACAGCTAAACAAGCACTCAGAACACAACAAAATTATTCTCCAGTGGATACCAGCCCACTGTATGTTCCAGGAAATGAGAGAGCAGACATGCTGGCTAAGGAGGGAACAAAACTTACACAACAGAAACACCCAGTATCACTACCAGAAATCAAGACACATATCAAAAGAAAGTACAAAGAGGTATGGAGGCAACAAACCCACAGCAAACACCCACAAGATCCCATCAGCAGACTAAACAGAAAACAGCACACAACAATCTTTCGCCTAAGAACAGGTCACTGCAGGCTCAACCGCCACATGCACAGAATAAAGCCTGCTCAGACTGCACAGTGCACATGCCAGACAGAAACACAGACTCCAGAGCACATCCTGCAGTCATGTCCATCATACATACACCAACGAAATGAAACATGGCCTCATGAACAAAGCTTACAGACCAAGCTATGGGGAACTCTCGAAGAACTCCAACGGACATGCAGCTTCATAGAGGCAACCCATCTCATGATTTAGACGAGCATACGAAACCGAACGCAAAGAAGAAGAAGAAGAAGAGACCAAATGGAAAGATGGATGGAATACTTCAAGGAACTCCTGAACAGACCAGCACCTACAAATCCCCCAGATATCCAACCTGCAGAAACGGACTTGAACATAACATGTGAGAAACCATCCAAGGAGTAAAGCCATCAAATTTTTTAAAGATGGGAAAACGGCCGGTCCAGATGGTATTCCAGCGGAGGCGGTTAAAGCCAATATAAACACATCTACATACATACTGCACAAATTATTTTGCAGAATCTGGGAGACCAAGGAAATACCAGCAAACTAGAGAGAAGGACACCTGGTGAAGCAACCAAAGAAAGGGGACCTTCAGAAGTGCGAAAACTATAGAGGAATATTATATTGTTGTCAGTGCCAGGGAAAATACAAAACAGGATCATTCTGGAGAGATTGAGAGCTGCCATCGATATAAAACTAAGAGATGAACGGGCAGGCTTCCGACCAAATAGATCCTGCACTGACCAGATAGCCGCATTACACATAATAATAGAGCAAAGTATTGAAAGGAAATCCCCACTTTATATCAGATTTGTGGATTATGAGGCTTTTGACAGTATTGATAGGGAAACCCTTTGGAAATTGATGAGACATTATGGGATCCCAAAGAAAATTACTAACCTAATAATAGCAACATATATAGATATGAAATGTAGAATTCTACATGAAGAACTCTAATGTTAAAGCAGTTCTGCTGTATGGGTCAGAAATATGGAGAACTACTAAAATATTAACACATAAATTGCAAACATTCATCAACTGGTGTCTGTGCAGAATAGAGGGACTGAGATGGTATGATAGTGTCACAAATGAGGAACTTATAGAGAGAACAAGACAGGTTCCAGTGAACCAAGAGGCTAAAAAACAGCTGGTGCTGGATAGGACACACTTTGTGAAAACCTGAGTGGATTATAACAAGAATGGTTCTTGCCTGAGCAGTAGGGAAAGCAAAAGAAGGAGGCCGATAAATGAACGGAGACAGGATTTGGAGGCAGATATCAACAATATAAAGAAGAACTGGAGGAGCTGCAGGAGATAGCTAGAAATAGGAAGACTTGGCATGAGTTGGTTGAGGTCCTATCCCCCAATCCGGGTTAAAAAAGGCAGAGAGAGAGAGAGAGATACGAGGTGTGGAATTACAGGAGATTCAGATAACAATTTGTGATCAGGGATGGCAAATATATAATGTGTGCATCATTGTGAACCAAATCTGCTTTCCTGATAACTGGGTTTTACTGGAGAAACTTTAGGATGTTCTGGCAAAACATTTTCTTATAGTAGGTGATTTCAATGAAAGAGTTGAGCAAATACTGACTGAAAATAGATAGGGTATTGTTTTGAGTCAAGCTCTACTGAGCTGTGAGCTGTCTATTTTGAATAATGGTCGTCCAACTCAATTAGCATCGAGACCTGAAGACACTGATGCTGTCATCAATCTGGTATTCATTTCTACTGCCTACTCTGCATTTTCTTGGTAGAATGTACCCGGAGAGCAAGAAAATGATCTTCTCCCCTGTGTTGTCTTTCTTGACACTGTCAAATCTTGCGACACAGAAGACCCCAACCTGATTTTAATTACATATGTCAAAGCAGAGAGCCAGGGTTTCCACTAGTGAAGTTAAAACTGTGCTAGTGATCATGTGCAGTGGAAATTCCAGGGTTCGAGGCCAGGTTTGCCAAAATTCTTGACGCTGGGTTGGACTACCTTGAACAAGAAAACCATGATCTTTTAAATGGAGATCTAAATTACAAGTACCTCTGAAGGTGGTGTAAGGTTTGCCTCAATGTCAAGGAGTACTGGTGATTAAGAAAGCAAGCTTTCATGCAAAAATCAGTGACAGGCATTAAAATATGTGTCATGACTACTGAATTATAGTGTGCGAGAAACCCCAAAAAGTGATTGTATTATCCTACTTCTCAAATCCAGTGTTGAGATCACCTGCTTTAAGAAACTTTGTGCCTGAAACATCAGCAAGAAAACCACAGTTGTTTGCAATATGCAGATGGTCCACATAGACAAACTAGGAAAAGAGAGAAGTAAGATAGATCATGTAGATAGTGACAGATAGTGAGGGATAAGCTGTGAAATAGGAAAAAATAGTGATTGACAGAAAGAAATGTTTTATTGCTTCAACCAAACCTTACACATTAAGTTAATGATTGATTCATCAATGGCAGTACAATAGAGCAAGTACAGGAATTCAAGTACCTAGAAAACATATTTACAGAGGATGGAAGACTCGACAGAGAGATAGAAACTAGAGTGCAGAAAGCAAATGCAATAACCTACCAACTAGCGCCACTACTTACGACATCCAAACATCTCACTGACAGCTAAACAACAGCATCTTCATATCCACTCTATGTTACCAATGCCAAACATGGATAATGAATTAAAAACATACACAGAAAATAGCAACATGTGAAATGAGATGTCTCCATAAGTCACCAACAACACAAACATCGACAGAGTAACGAATACCAGTATCAGGGAAAAGGTTGGAACAAGACCGTGCTTGAATTATATAGCGAAACAGAGAATGAAGTGGTTTGGCCACTTAGTAAGAATGCAAACAGACCAAACTGCATATGAAGCTTTCACAAGCAGAATATCAGGAAGGAAGGCAGAGGAAGACTGAGGAAAGGTGGATAGATAACGCAGTTGAATTCTGCCAGGGGACTAAGAAAACCATCACACAAGTCACCAGAAGAGCCAAGACAAATACATAAAACCACAACACTGGGTTAACAACCCGGTAACAGTGTGCTGACAAAAGAAGAAGAAGATTGATTCATTTATTGATACAATTATCATCATCATCATTGCACTTCACTGAATAATTATGTGTACTAATCTCTTTCTTACGCAGAAAGATATCATCATCAAATAGCTTGTCCTGAGCAGAACTTTGCCACCTCAACAGTCCTCCGGAATTTCACTCTCTCATAGGCCAGATGTCCTGCCTCTGCAGCCGTCATGTTCAAACCATCAGTTACATCCTGAATCCATCTTCTCCGTGGTCTTCCTCTTCTTCTCTTTTCGTATGCCTCCTTCCATGATGGTCTTCTCAGCCCTTCATGTCTTTTTATATGTCAAAATATCTCAATTTTCTCTTTCTTATTTGTAGCATCAGCCAGTTTTCTTTGATTTTGAGTCTAAGTGTCAAAATGTAGTTTCCGTGTGATTTTGAGGATAGTGAAAATTTGTATGAATTTATTTTAATTGGTATAAATTATTTTTTGTCTGTGCCAAAAATGTTTTTTTTTCCAGTCTACTTTTATCAATTTTAAATTGCCAAGGGTTTGCTTACATGCTCAACTTGAACACAGTACCTACATTTGACATCTGTTTTTTTTTTAATAGGACTTGACTATCAATGTCATCTACACTGTAATCTGAGATCACTGGGGGAAAAAAACACAGCGAACTGAGCGCTTTTGGAGCAAGAGGCAAACATCAATGCCCCAGAGACCGCTAACAATAAGTTAAATACAAATACATAAAATTAGAAAACAATGGTAAATATTCACATTAACATCAACTATCAATGTCTCAAATAAGTCACACGTTATAAATAAAAAGGTACTCTAAAACTATTGTAAGACAGTTGAACATGAACACTATAACTACTTATAATATAAGACTAACCACATGATAGCTGCCACCAGAAGAGTTGGTATCAATATAGTAGTTGTTGATATCAAATGGGATAGCAGTTGAGTCTTCCATAAATCTGAAAGTAACTGGTGGAATTGTGTCTTCAATGTTAAAGGTAGCATTTTTAATTTCCTCCAAGAATGTCTTTCCTTTATTTTTGCTTGTAAAATGCTGCAGATGGAGTTATAGCTGTTACACAGTACATTCGCAGAGTCTTGTCCAATCCATAAGCTATGGCTCTGATGGCAGTGATAACACTCTCAACCTAAACAATTTACAAGAAAGGAGACAACATAGTTAATACAACTTAATCCTATCTTACTTCAGTCAAATAACAGTGAAAGCGCTGTTCATTTACTTCACAGATAGTATAGCATCTTGGTAAACATTTTGACAGTCTCATTACAGTAATATGTCATAGTTAATAAAAGTTCTAAAAACCTAAGGAAAAGCACCAGGGTCAGTGAGCATGAAAACAAGTAGGTTATATCTCTCTCTCGATCGTTCTTAGGCCGCTTTTATCATTCGATTGTTATATATAAGCAGCCAACCATCAAGAACAGATGTACGTGCACAGCCTTCAGTACCTATTGGAGCTCAGGTGCTTATCCTCGGCGGAGTGTTCGATTTCAACCAGCGTTTACTTGGTTCGCTCTCCGTTAGCCTTTTGCTGTCCCCAGCCAAAACCCACAAGGCAGCAGGTTGTTATTTTCTTTCAGGGCAGCGACCTGTAGACGACCTGCCATCCTGGGCAGATGAGCGTGATCTGCCCAGCTATATCCGTTTTTAAAATTTACTGCTTGGTTTGCCTACCGTCCAGTTTTTGAACGGTTTGCTCCGCTAGCCTTTGATTGTCCCCAATCAAACTACAAGGCAACAGAAGTTCCCTGCAGCGAACGCACACTTGCTTTACCTCTGCTGGGCTTTCCAGTTGTTCTGCACATTCGGTGGTCCGCACATTGGGTGGTCCGCACACCCTCTCGCCTGCCATGCCTGCAGTGCCTGCTGCGCTTTTCTTGCATGCCGTGTCATGCCCACCTGCCCCTCGGTGGGGCCCACTATGGCATCGCCAGCTTGCATGCTAGCTCTGCCCTGGTGCCTGGTCACCATCAGTTTTCACTGTGCTCACATTTTCCGTGCCTTCCGTGCCTACGTTGCATGCCGTGCCATGCATGCCTGCCTATCGCGGCTCACTCTTCATCACCAGCGCATGCTCACTTTACAATGGTGCCTGCCTTATTGTCACCATCATTTTTCGCCATGCTCATGTTTGTGGGTTGTCGATTCTGGGACTCATAAATCGTGCTCCCATTCCTGTGATAGGGGCTCGAGTTCCGCCCTATGTGGGTCCTCGTGCAGCTCAACTCGATTGCCAGCATACTCATCGGCTCAAGAGAGTGGGCTCAAGAGAGAGCATGCACAGGCTCAAGAGAGAGCATGCGGGCTCGAGTTTCGCCCAGCGGTTCCACATTTATCCTTCCAGCTTTTCCTTCGACCGGGAGAGGCAGGGATTAATAGTCACTCTGGGAGTTCGCTTGTCTGTGTTGAGCGAATCCCATCTAGCGTGACTACCTTTGCATCTCTACTTGCCCCAGAGTAGCTCTCCACGGCACCTGCCCTCTTAGCCAGACCGGAACTAACGTCTGTTACCAGGTCACTACGTGGGGTGAGGGCAGGGGATTAGCGCAGCTCACTAATCCTGGCGCGCGTTGTTTTCTTAGCCTTTGACCCCAAGTAGGTATATGAGACTCCTGGAAAAACACTGTGAAACACTAAAGTGAAAGCTGAGAGACCAATTGGCGGATGACAACAGTTGTAACCTTACAGAAAGTGGAAGAATTGATCCCCATAGATGGAAGCATGGTCAACTTTCACAATGTTACCATTATTCTAAAAAGGAAATGTAGAGATTGGGACAATGTTAACGCTGACCTAACAATTAAGCAGCAGATAGCAGATACTTCACATGATGATGATATTATTGTATATACAGATGAGTCTGTGAATTGTGGCGAGAGGTCAGGCTGGGGTTTCCTAGCTAGTGCACACAGTAATGTTGTTGTAGAGCGGATAGAGCGTACAGGACAACTACTTCCAGTCTGGGAATGGAGGTAGCAATCATTACTGCTGCCTCCTGACTTTGTTGACTGGGGTTGTTATTGTGAAGTCAAAGGGCAGGTTGCAGTATGAGTAGTAATTTATCAAGGTTTCTAATCTCTAAAGGCTTACTTGGACCTACTGCCATGGACACACAGGTGTTCACAGCAATAAGAGAGCAAACAGCATACACCAAAAGTATTTATATTCAAGGAGTTATAGATAAATAGATGGGATGCTCTTTGTTTTCTTGCTGACCACCTGTTTTATGAGGACACTAAAACTGATATTGAATCTATCCAGCAATTTAAGGAGATGGGAATTACATGTTATGTAAGTAGAACTGGATGCCTGAGAGGCAGAATAAGAAGTGTGTTAAATTAGCAAACCACAAGAACCATCCACATGCATACCCTTCAGCATCTGCTGGGGAAGACTGGGCACCTACTGGTCTTTCCGAAGTGCTATGATATCAGTTCAGTAACCAATAGCAGCTTATCTAAGAGTATCTGAAAACAAAAATCATCCTCTGCACAATGCCATAAATGAAAACAAGGGCAGAAGTTTGAAAAGAGGCAGATCCTGGATGGCTGAGGTAGAGGATGTTATTAAAGAGATCTGTACTCTAGAGCGAGGTTGAAGTTTATGGAAGAATGGATGCCTGTAGCACAGGATATGATTGAATACAATAGGGTTGGACATTGCTGTAGGGAATGGACCCCTGGTATCGTCGATGCAGAAATTGTGGCACTTGTGAATCAACACTCCCACCCAGGGGATATCATTATTTACAGTGATCGCTCTGTCAGACGTGAACCAGATCAGCATGGGCTTACTCTGCACATCAAAATGGTAGCACAATTAAGGGGGGATTCTGGTCTTGAAACTTTTTTCGTTGCTTTCATATTAATGTAGAATTTGTATTATAATTTTGAGATATTATGACTTAAAAGAGTAGAAAAAGTTTAGTTTTCAAAATATGTCAACATTATTGCCATGGAAACAATAAAAATGGCCTCCAAACACAAAATTTAAATCCATAAGGCTCTGAAAGTAATTAATATAAATGAATTCTGTTTTCACTCTAAGGTGAGCAATTGTAATATCTAAAAATTACACATGATTTTTAGGATATATTAAATTTTTAATGAATTTTGGGTAAACACACCCCCAAAACAGCTATTTTTGACCGAATTTTAGGGAAATTTTACCTAAAAATTAATAAAAATTAAATATTTAATATATCCCAAAAATCATGTGCAATATTTTAGATATTACAATTCCACTTAGGGTGAAAACAGAATTCATTTACATTCATTAGATTCAGAGCCTTAAGGATTTGAAATTTTGTTTTTGGTGGCCATTTTGTATTGTTTCCATGGCAATGCATTGACATTTTTTTTTTTTTACTAATTTTTTCTACTATTCTAAGTCATAATCTTTCAAAAAGGTTATACAAATTTTACATTATTGTGAAAACAACGATAATATATTCATGATCCTTGCTACGAATCCCCCAAGGAGGACTCTGATACCTTGAGACAGATCAAACATGACTCTATGGAATCACTGCTATCTCTCGGCTCTCTCGTGGGTGGCTGAACAACAGACTATCAATGCGATTATCATATCAGACTCAAAGAAAGATTCAAGATTGAGTCTGAAAAGGATGATGATCCGACGTGCAGTGATCTAAGAAGAAAGTGATGATTAATATATATATATATATATATAGTTCCACTTTGCTATCAAATTCCATATATACTTACAAATATTTTCTTATCTATCTATATATATATATATATATATTTTATATATATATATATATATATATATATATAGATACAGTATATTTGGCATATAGTGAATTTAGTAACAAAATAATTTACATTAATTTTCTACCAGTTGACAGATCAACTCTAAGGGACAGTCTAAATTCACCGCTCTGATTCTTTCAGTAAACGTTTAACTAGATGAAATAGACAGAATGCTAATAGAGTCTTGAGTACATTGACATAGATTCTATCCAGTTTTTCCCCCAAAGATTTTCAAATACAATACTATGTAAAATTCTAACACCCAGCATAATGAATAATCTTTGTATCAATTGTGTCAACATTTTCAGCAGCCAGCAGTTCTGAGTTGTATGTGAAAGTGAACATAATTTTTTTTTGGTGTGTGGTCTGGGTATTTGATTTTATTACTATCATCCTATGTAAGTATTAATATTTGCATGTCTATGATCTAGAATGCATTCTATATACATAACTCTAAATGTTGGGACATCACTTTTTTTAAAACACCTCTAAATGGTGCAATGGGTAAAATATCTTAATGAGGTAATGCATTGCACTAAAGATACTACCATTATGATTACATGCTGGAACTTCTTTCAATAAACTCCATACACTCTCTGACCCAGGCACAAAGCTACATGATTGATAGTTCACATAAGAGACACCCTTTGCATGCAATACTGTGATTTCAATGGAATGAGAAGAAAGAGGATGTAACGAGGGCACAAGCAGTGATGTAATTGGGCAGGTAACCAAGTTTTAAAACTAAAATCAAAGTGGGGGAATGGATCAACATTGATAGAGCATGATAAGATCAACAGGTCGTCATCATTCTTGGTAGTGAATGCAAAGAATAAACAGTTTATAGATGATAATACTGAAGATGACGAATTTTGTATAATAATAATAATAATTCCTCTCGTACCATTATACGTTACACAGGGCCTACAAACAATTTCTCCGTACCACTCTATCCTGGGCAACTCACTCAATCTTCTCCATGGAACTGAGACCAATATTTCTTGCCTCTCTCAGCAAAATTCGTTTCATGGTCTCCCTTAGGCGTCCTCTTTTTCTTGAACCCTTTGCATCCACTTCACTGCCTGCTTTGATATTCATTGATCATTTCTCCTCAAGGTGTGTGCAACATATCTCCATCTCTTTCTTATAACAGTTATCACTAGTGGTTGACCAGACATTTCTCTGATTTCATCACTTCTCCCGAATTAATTCCATTTTATGTTCATTATTTTTCAGCAGACATCTATTTTCAAATGCATTTAAGTTATCAGTATACACTTAAAGTTATGTGCAGCATAGAGTAAAATCAGGATGGGCCTTCTCTGCTAGGGTGAATGGCATGATCATTGCTGAGGTGAATGGAACTTACATGACAAAAATGTTTAGTATGAGAATGGAGGTTAAATCTATTACTGCATCCTTGAATAGCTTTTTCAAACACCATTCATCAACAGTCATTGTAAGAGACTTTTAGTCAATGTGTTGTATGAGACAAGTTAGATGGCTGTGAAATGAATGAAGGACATAAAGAGAGATCTTACCCTTCAAGAACCTGTATTGATTTACTTTCCTGTTCATGCTGGGTTCAGTGGAAATTAACAGACAGATGTGCTGACATCAAGGACAAACGTGAACAGGGGACAATGAGTATAGACATACAAGACATATTGAGGTCAATAAATGATCACCTGCTGAAGAACACAGCAATAGATGAATCAGCTGGGATGAGAACAAAGAAGTCTGGAATCAATTGTGGCATGAGTAGAAAGGGTTGCAAAAGAGTGTAGTTTAGATTCATTAGTAACCTGTGTGCAATGGGAACAACCAGCATACATATCCTTAATCATCTGCTGAATGAGACTGAGTACCTAGGGATCTGTCGAGTGCAATAGTGTTGGTTCTAAAACACAGAAACCCTTCACTATCAACAAGGATATATCTTGAGAATAGAAACATTTTAGCACAAACATGCACAGTGGAGCGGAGACCCTACGAAACGGATGAAATGTATGTATAATCAGCACACTATGTGAACTATTATTGCCCGAGTGGTTACCGGGGCCCAAATTTGGGTGTAAAGAATAGAACCACAGTTACCTGCCACGCATGTCGTAGAGGCGACTAAGTAGGTTTGGCTGAAATCGGATGCACATGTCCTAAGCGTGTAGAAGTTTATGCGTTTAGGGACCTACCAAACCAATCTGGAACATATATACGTTCTGGCAAAGATCAAACATATCAGAAAGAGTGATTAAAATTGTGCGTAAGAAAGAAGAACGCAAAGAAGAAGAAGAACTATTAGTAAGCATACCCTTCACCATCTACAGATGATAGAAACCATCTATGGGTCTGGACGAAGTGCAGTGGCATCGGTTCTGTTAACTCCTCCTCCTTTCGATCGTTCTGGCTGATTTTTATCATTCTTATTGTGATATATAAACTGCCAAGCATGAGAACGTAATGTGCTCCTCAACCTTCAGCTCCTAGTTGAGCACAGTTGCTTATCCTTTGGTGGGGTGTTCGATTTCAGCCAACTATTGTGTGCGGTTCGCTCTTGCTAGCTTTGACTGTCCCCACCCGTAACCCACAAGGCAGTGAGTTGCTATTTTCTTTCAGGGCAGACGGCCTGCCCTCCCGGGCTTATGAATGCCATCTGCCCAGCAAAACCAGTCGTTTTAATGAACACCTTGGTTTGCCGTCCGTTCAGGTTTGTTTCTGGTTTGCTCCACTAGCCTTTGATTGTCCCCAATCAACTACAAGGCAGCAGTAGTTCCCTGCGAGCGAAACTGCACTGGCTTTACCTCTGCTGGGCTTTCCCAGTTGTTCTGTACATTTGGGTGGGACGCACACCCTGCCTACTGCTGCCGCGCTTCCGCTGCGCTGCTGCTGCCACGCTTGCACTGGTTTTGCCTCTGCTGGGCTTTCCAGTTGTTCTACTCATGTGGGTGGGACGCTGCGCTCTGCCATGCCGGCCTGCCCTCGATGAACCCACTGTGACTTTGCCAGCGTGCGTGCATGCTTGCTTTGCCCTGGTGCCTACCTCACCATTTCCGTCAATTCCTACTGGGCTATCCGACTTCGACCCATGTTGCCTCGTGCAGCTCAACTCATCGCCCAGCACACTCATCGGCTCAAGAGAGTGCGTCAAGAGAGAGCATGCTTGGGCTCCGAATTTCGTCCTACGATGGGTCAGCGTCTCTTCAATGGCTCTGGGTCCATGCCCCATGTCCGTGAAGGGCCAGTGCTTTGACTATGTGACCAGATTGCGGTTCTACTCAGCACACTCATTGGCTTTAGAGTGGTGGCTAAAGAGATTATGCTTGGGCTCCGAATTTTGCCACGCGGCCATGTCCTTCGATGGTTTTGATTCGAACTTTTGACCCATTTGGGCCAAAAGCGGCCCAACTCATCACGGCATTCTCCTTCGGTTCAAGAGAAATGCAGCAAGAGAGAGAATGTGGGCTAGGAGTTCCTTACGAGTTCCCATGTGTCGTTCTAGTTTTCCCATCATCCGGGAGAGCGAGCATTATGTCACTCTGGGAGTTCGCCCGTCTGTGTGCGGTGGATCCCATCAAGCATGACTACCTTTGCATCTCTACTTGCCCCAGAGTAGCTCTCCCCCGGCACCTGCCCTCTTAGCCAGACCGGAACCACCGCTGTTACCAGGGTCACACGTGGAGGTGAGAGAAGAGGACTAGAACCATCTCTCGAATCCTGGCGCCAGCTTTTCTGCTTTGACCCTGGTTCTGTTAACTAATTAGCACCAATTCAAAACTATCTATAAAAGTGATAAAAATTGTACCTGATAAATCAATTGAAAGTTAACCCCTTCTGTGATTGGTTTTGACTGGTTACAAGGTGCTCAGTTCCTGACCTCCCATGCTACAATTGTGTGCAGCTATGTACCATGCTTTGAACCAGGGATTCAAGGTATAGCTGTTCATTGGACCTCTAAGGTAAGCTTGAAAGCTCTCTAGAGTTGAGTGTCTGGGGCTGAGATTATGAACAATACAGAATTCACAGTTAAAAGAATTAATTAAAAGAAATAAGTCAATCTGTAATAATCTATTTCCTTTTCTTTTGCACTACTAGATTCTTTACTAGTGTGAAGTCAGTATATTTCCATCCCTCTCTACCCTATATTTTTTGCCTCCAGTCTGCAATCTATTGCAGGCTTATTATTATACTGTTGATTTTATTTTGTTATTTAACTGCGCTCATGCATTTTATTTGCCTATGATATATTTATAATAATAATAATAATTCCTCTCGTACCATTATACATTACACAGGGCCTGCAAGTAATTTCTCCATACTGCTCTATCTTGGGCAACTCACTCAATCTCCTCCATGGAACTGAGACCGATATTTCCTGCCTCTCTCAGCAAAGTTATCAGGGTCTCTTTAGTCGACCTCTCTTTCTTGAACCCTTTACATCCCACTCAATGCCTGCTTTGATATTCGATTGATCATTTCTCTCAAGTGTGCCAACATATCTCCATCTTCTCTTTCTTTAACAGTTGTCACTAGTGGTTGACCAGACATGTCTCTGATTTCATCACTTCTCCTGAATTCGTTCCATTTTATATTCATTATTTTATTTTGCAGACATCTATTTTCAAATGCATTCAACTTACTTTCTATATCTTTAGTCATTTTCCAACTCTCACTAGCATATGTTAGAGTGATACAACATTTGAATTGAAAATTCGTAATTTAGTTTTAATACTATATAACTTGCAGTTCCATATTTTATTTAGACTTTAAAAGCTGATGTTGCTTTGCCAATTCTTATCATAATTTCTTTTTCAACATTTCCTGTGCAATCAAAATCGCTACCTAAATAGGTGAACTGCTCTGTTATTTTTATCATTTTAGATTCCAGTGTGATATCTGCATTACTTGCCATAGGTGTCTTCATTATATTTGTTTTTTCATAGCTTATCTGCAGTCAACTTTTGATGCTATAGATGACAAGTTGTCTGTTTTTCTTTGCATATCTTGGTTTGTTTCTCTAACAAGACAATATCATCTCAAAACCCAAATCTTCAAATCACCTTTCTTGTGGATCTAAATTTTCCCTTTTCCATTGATCTGGGACAGTTTCTTTTTTATACTTTATAAATAGTTCTTCACCTGGCTTAGTTGTATCATCAACCCTTTGAGCATTTCTGCATATGTTTTTTCATCCCCTCTGCCTTAATTTTTATCAAGGAATGGTTCCTCCTTGACCTCAAAATTATCATTTCTTCGTTAATTGGTAGGGATCTGTTTCTTGCCTCTTCTTCAAACTTGAGTAGTACTGGTGGATCAGGTCTATTTAATATTTCTTCAAAATGTTCTGCCATTTTTTCTTCTGCTCGGTTCTGATTTTTAGAACTTTCCATCTTTCTCTTTGTTTTAGGCCCCTTTGAAACAAATTTTCAGTAAGTTGTTTTGTATATTTATAGCTTTTTACAGTTTCCATTCTTAGCTGCCTTTCCTTCTTCAGGTCGATTGACATATCTCTTTTATCTCTTCTAACCTCTTTTCCTTCCTTGTCTTGTAGTCTATATTCCTCTTTAGCTTGGTTTTCATCTGTTGCATCCTTAGTATTAAATATCTCTGTTTCATCTTTCTTCTTTCTTGAATACTTTTCCGGGTGTCATTCTTATCCAGGTTTTTCTGTCTTTGTCTTTAATCCTGTGCTACTATTTCCCCAATGTGTGTCTTTATCTTAATCCATTTTCTTCAATTTTATTTCATTTTCACCATTAGTAACTCAACCTATTCTTAGTTTGAGCTGATATTCCTTTTTTACTTCTTTTTTGTAGCTTTGACTGTCTATTCACATTTTGTTTTTTTTAGAAAGTGAATTTTCAATTTCATTTTCAATTTACCAAAGCAAAAATTAGATCCTTCCCATCCCTCTGTATGCACGGACATCCAGCAATGATGTTCTAAATTGTGTATTTATGTTCTAAATTTTTCAATCTGATTCCGGGTCACTCCATCTGGTGAGTGTCAAGTAATTTTATAGATTTCCTTATGTGCAAAGATGGTACCTCAATTACAAAGTTTGACAGCATACATACTCTGATCTTTCTCCATTCTCATTCATTGTGTTTATTCCTTTTTTTCCCTATAGCTCTTTTCCCCCTACATTATCATTTCCCAAACCCTTTGGGATTAAAGTCCCCATTACTACCTAACAGGTCATGTTTTGGGTCTTTTAATTTGATCTTGTAGTTGCTCATAAAATGTTCTTTCTTATCATTGTCAGCCTCGTTTGTTGGTGCATAACACTGCAGTATTGTCATACTGACATTGGTACTGAGCTTTGCTCTAATTCTCCGACACGAGGGGGGTTTTCCATTCTACATCTCTTTGTACTCAAATGTCATCATTATACCCCCCTCCTTCAAAATCCACCATCTTCTCCCTGAATATATGAAAGTTAATCACTAACTCTCTTCTATCTTTCAGCCATCTCCATCACTTAACCCAGTATGTCAGCTCGTATCTCTTCATTTCTTCGCAATTTGGGCTGTTTTTGAAACCCGTCGATCGTTCTCACTTTCCCAAAACCCAATTTTAGTGTGTGTTTTTTGGCCAAGAAATGTTCTGAGTTGGGTTGCTGATTTCCCATAGCGGCTTTCATCAACAACCGTCGATTGATCACTAGGTGCACCCACCCAAGTCGGTTTACCGGTATGGTATCCTTTCTTAAAAGTTTCTGTAGCTCTTTCAATTTCTTGTGATAGTGTGCCTCACGCACAAGTCCTCATTTTTTTCACCCGGGCTTAAAACCAGCATTGGCAGATTGATAAAAAAAAGCTAAATAAAATAAAGTAAATGATATATTTATTTTTTTTAATTAGATTTCCTAAATTGTTTTGGGTTTTTTCCTACATTCAAATGTTAACAATTTATATCTGTACACAATATTAAGACATTCTCAGTTGCTGTTTTTGGTGTATATAATCCCACTGTCAATCCATAAATGAGACTTGGTAGCGGGAATTAAGAAAATTAGTCACTCACTGCTCTAAGAAGAATGTTGCAATGCATAATTTGAACAAATTCACAAATGTAAGGTCACCATTGGAATGAATGTTGCAATATAAGATCACCATTTTGAAAAATTCAACAATGAAAGACCATCATTATGAACAAATGCAATGGAAGACCATCATTATGAATTTTTATCAGTGAATCATCATTATGAATGGACTGATTGTTTAAACTTCATCATTACACTTTGGTGAATAACCATGTGTGCTCTAATCTCTTTCTTAAAAGGAAGATATTTTTAGCATTGAATAAATTTCCTACACTGGAAAAGGGCTCTGATTTATTAAAAAATTTAAATATTTCAAATGGCGAAACATGTAACAACAAAGTACTGTAGTTTTACAAAATACAAAACCAATAACAATACACAGCAACTTTTGACCACAGGCTTTATCAACAAGGATACAAAAAGTGCAAATTTTCACTTCTTCCTTTACTACATATAGATACAATAAAATCCTAATGGCCCTAAAATAAAAATCTGTGACTAAAAACAAATACTGAAATAAGTGCAAAAAACTACAAGTGGAAAAAATGAGATAAACAATAAAACTCAAATATGTGTATATATATATATGTGTGTATATATATATATATATATATATATATATATATATATATATATATAAAATATATATATATATTGTTATATATATATTATATATATATATATATATATAATATATATATATATATATATATATATATATATATATATATATATATAAATATTATATATATATAAGATATATATATACATTTAACATATAACATATAGAATATGGGCACGAGAAGAAAAGTACTAAAAGCATAGGAATGTGTGCATTGAGTCCCTGAAAATTTGTAAATTACCATATAAGAAACGATTACTAGAGCAAATCGACTTCAATCATCAGAGGAACATGATTGGATGGCTTTTGACCTGGACATGGGCTCAAAAAATCATTCCATTGAAATGATGGCCACAGGGTCAAAGCATTGCATATATCCCCAATGTTGGCAAATGGTCACTAAGCACTTGCCTTTTTGCCTATATGCCTTATTACAACGTTTACGTTGATGCGCAGTTATATTGGGACTTAAAAGTGAAACCATCCCCAAAAACAACTGGTTTTAGGAAAAGATACCAGAAACAGGTTTGTATCCCCATAACACATGATTCAGCGCTGACTCCACACTGGACAGTCCAAAATGACTCTGGACAGAATTAAGGGGGCTGTGTTCACACATATCCTAAGACTTCTGTCCTATGGTGCATGATTCTTAGCGATCTGAAATATCTGCTGACACCCGGGCAAGCCGCACAGAACAGAAGTTTTTCAGGACTGCTGTCATGAGCCAAGTTCCAGAAGGGACAAATACTTGAATGATTCTTATTTATGTGCTGTAAAAAAATAAATTTGTCACTTCTTTTATATCCTTTGCTTGATAAATCCTTTTAGTTTAAACTTGTTTGTATTGTTTTGTAAACTACAGTACTTTATTTTCGTGTTTCATCATTTTCTATACGTTTTCTCCCGTCTTCCCTATGTTGATAAATATTTGTGGAATTATATTTTGTCTTGATTTGTTTGCATGGGCAGCTTTCTCGTCTCTTCATAATTTTGAACTGCCAAGGGGGTTTTTTCACATCTCACTTTAACACAGCCATACCTGCAAGACTATCGGTCGTTCCTTCTCCTTAAACCTGTAACCTGGGACAAAATAAAACTGATTTTTTTTGCCTTGTCAGACCTCCTCAGCGACTCAAACATTGTCTCAAGCCAAGCCTGAATCAATCTTCTGGCATACTCATTGGTCGGGAGAAAACACATGGATAAAGTCTGACTTCAGTCAGACCATTTGCTGGTTTTGCCATGACTTCCATAGTGAGACTGCTTGTAGTTACAAAAAAGCCCACTGTTTTTCCCCCCACCCCTCTGCGAGCAGTTAAAACCTCAGGCTCTGCTGTGTCGAATCACTGACATCTGTGTAAATGATTACATTGTCCTAAGACAGATTCTCAGAAATTAATGCTTGAACTTCTGTCTGCCTCCCACGACCCCAGGTTTTGTTATCTGTTTTCTCTTTCAAGTCTGATACATCTGAAATGATGTTATGATTCCTGTTGGCATTATATCCATTCTTCACTGGGTTCAATGTTAAGTGACACATCTTTGAATACAGTCCTCGCCTGACCATCAAGATTTTCCTCTACCCCAACTTTTTCCTTTTCTCTCTTTATTTTCATGTCAGGATGTTGTGTGTCAACATTAACTCAAAAATATACCTCTGCACGCACATCTATCTTCCATAGTAGGATAATCAAAAAGGTATTCATCTCCTGCACTTGTCTTTAGTACCAAGTATGATAGAATAATCTCATTCTTATTTTTTCCCGTTTTTCTATCTGCATATGGCTGAGAGTCAGGATTGCCAAATATACTCAATCACAGACAGGAAGAATCTGGTATAAAAGACAAAGATGGCGCTGCTCAGTTTCTGTAAATTTATTACCCTCATCGCATCACCTTTTCTAACATTCATTATCATGAGTCTTGTGTCCTGTAAAGACAAGATGGCGCTGCTCACAGTTTGAAGCAGCCATTACCCTCATCGCAGTCATACCTTTCAACCATTCCTTATCCATGGTCATGTGTCTGTAAGACAAAGATGGTGATGCTCACAGTTTGGCAGCTGTTACCCTATCGCAGTCATACCTTTCCAAACATTCATTGGGTCATGGTCTATTTTCCTGAAAAACAAAAAGGGGCTAAAATCAAAAAATTGATTTCATTGCACTGGGTTTATGGCTCAGTTCCTCTCTGCAGAAATGGCAGACAGCCTACCAAAGTATTGCACAAAACACAAACTCTGTTGCTCGACAGCAATTCTAGGATCTCTAGAAAAAATACACTTGTGAACAGAATGGCAGAGTTGAGATTTGAATCCACGATCTTCGGAGAACATAGAAATGACTTAACCGTTTGTCACAAGACTCCCTTACCTTTAATCTTTCTACCCTCTGTTACATATATATATATATATATATATAACACCTTCCACATGCACTGTCTCAGGCGAATATACAATATCCGATGGCAAGACCACATCTTCAATATAGAAGTCTGGACAGTCTTTGGCATTCCAAGCATGTACACCTTACTGAATCATCAACGTCTGAGATGGCTGGGACATGTGTGCAGTATGAGCGATGATAGAATCCCAAAGAACATAGCGATGATAGAATCCCAAAGAACATTCTATATGGTCAACTTGCATCTGGTGCTAGACAGCATGGGCGCCATTATTATGCTTCATTGACACCTGCAAGTGTGATCTAACTTCATGTGGCATAGACAAAGAACACTGGGAGCGGCTGGCCAAAGACAGGCAAGCATGGAGAGCGGCAGTGAGGGGGCTCAAAGAAAGAGAAACAACATCACATGTAGGCAAAGAGGCACAGAGGCAGAGAGAACATCCTATGTATCAGCTCCAGTCTCTAATTTTACCTGCAGCAACTGTGGCAGAGTTGTCACTCCAGAATGAGTCATTACAGCCACAAAACGTGATTCAGCGCAGAACATACTACGTGACGTAAGACCTATTGTCTCCTGAGACAAAGAGGTCAATGATGATATATATATATTTATAAATTTAAGATTCCATTATATTTTACAGAAAAATATATTTTAAAAGTGATGCTTGCATGATGAAAAAAGTGGAAACAAAGTTCAATCCAGCACATATTACTCATTGCTGATGGCAGAATCGCTACTGCATTGCCAGCGATCGCAAATTGCATCTTTTAATTCTTTTGACTTTGGATATGCACTTTTCATAAAGCTCTCTTCCATGGCCAATATTCTACATTGAAGATACAAACTAAATTCGTCTCATGTGTTTTGATTAGTAAAGTATTTTTTATCTAATTTTGTAATTGATGTATTGCTGCAATTCATGCTCAATGACCTAGTTTATAATGGCTGACTAACATTTTGAAATGTATACATTTTCAACCAATAAACTAATTCATAACTCTGTAAAGAAAACATGTAAAGAGTTGAAAATGGTGAAGTTGACATACAAATTTATGCATGAATAAACTGTCTAAATTTCATGATTCCAGGAAATGATGTTCAAGTCTTTTTGTGACAGACAAACCGGCAACTTGTTTTACATTATAAGACATTTACACACAAAAACAATCTCTAATGAAGTTATTTACCTAATAGTAATAACACCTGCTGCTACAGAATCAAGGTTCTTGACAACCACTCCATCTGTACCCCACATTGATGTTCCTATAAGCACAATCGACCACGAGCAACAATGTTGTCACTGAAAGCTACTAGAAGGGCGAATATCCTGTGTTTCAAAGCAGAACAACCGTTGGCTGAGTATTGTTGTTTGCATTTAAACCTGATACAACATGATCTGCATCTTGCCTTGTCTGACCTATATTGTGTGTAACCACAATGCAGATGCCTGCCTTTGATAAAAGCTCTCTGAAAATGCCCTCTGTATCTTGTGAGTACTCATTATCAGAGGTCTAACCTGTCGAGAAATGTAGTCAATTTAAAGATTAAGTATATTGTGCCATATTGCATTTATTATTTTGATCAAAGTGATACAGTAATTGAAAGCTTAAGAATAGCCATATAGACTGGGGTCTGTTTTCCCAAGGAACGTTTCAAAGACAGTCTCAACCACTCACTAAAGCATTTGGCATAAATCAAAACACCTGAAATCGCTGCTCATGACCGTTCAGCGGTGCTCTGCCAATCATAAAGAAGAAGACATGCATATCTGCTAGAAATGCTGTAACGCCAGAAAAACAAAGGCATAGGAAGGACCTAACACTAAGCCACCTCAAATGGTGTGGCCAAAATTCCATGCAGACAATTCCCAAGAGCATCCCAAATTGGCCTCATCAGTCACCTACGTACACACACATAAATCCAAATTATAGCACCTCTATGGATGAGATGTTACCATCACCAGTGACGGATTAACAATAGACTAAACATTCTTTACTTTATTTGTATAACTGTCTATGTTTCATTATAACAGCCACATAAATAAATTACGTCTCAGTTTCTTTATTTTGTATATATCTACAAAGTCGTTTCCTGTATAAATTTCATTACTTTCTAGTTCACACACATATCTGAGAGCGTTTACAGTGTTGTTTCCCTGTGCCAGTGAGTTTGCCTCAATATATCATGTTTAGAAATCTTAAATATGTGTTTGCATTTGGTATCTGTCAAAATACCAAAAGCAAGATAACAATCCACAAGCCATCAGGACAGCGCAGACAAAATAGAAAACCACGACACTGGCAACAACCCGGTAACAGTGTGACGACAAAGAAGAAGAAGAAGAAGAAGTCCACATGCACAGACAGCTGAACTGTCCAATCTTCAATTTATATACCCGTGGCTCTGTCCGATTCTGTTCTGGTTAAAGGGCAAAATAATTTATTTTAATCTGTTGTAGTTAGGAAGTGTGTTTAGTTTTGACTTTCTGATTGATTGATTGATTCTTTCATCTGATTAAATGTAACGGCACTAGATTCATCTGCAGCATTTTCTTAGTCAATCTGTCTGCTATCTAGTTTCCAGATATCGCCATAGCTAATCAGCAATATAACACAGAAGTCTCAGACCTTGAATAGACATTTAAACAGCATTAGTTTCCTCACCACAGAAGAGCTTGGTACACTGTAGCTGTCAAGGTAGAGTTAAATTATATATTTTAATATAAAGACAATTTCAATGAAGGAAGTATTTTCTGTAAAGAAATCAAAACAATATTATATAGTTCATTACTTCAGACATATCTTCAACTTCAAGCAGTATACAACCAGGTTATTGGTTACTAAACTGGCGATCATTGCACTCAGACTTGAACCCATAGGTGCTCAGTCTCCCCCAACAGATATCGAAGATATGCATACTGATGGTTCCGATGGCTCATGATTAAACTCACCTCTTACTCTGCCTCGCAGCATCCAGTTCGACTTCACCACAGCGGGTAACTCCAAACTGCCTAAATCACTTTATCGACTCAACATCGATTTTAGTGTACATCAACAGACAGTCGCTTAGAAGAGACCCAGAAGAACTCCCTCCTCCTTATCCATCTTCAACTCCCAGCAATCGATGCTGTTGATGCAAACTAATCATTCTCTCATTACCATAAACACTTGCATGACCAGGGCAGTATATCCACGTAAGCCTCAGGAGGTTAGAAACTTCTATAAAACTGACATCCACTAATGGCAGAAACCTGCCCTTCTGGATATTGTGAAAACATCGACTGAGAGTCAAATACATCGGCCCCCAGTAAATGAAGTCCCAGAGAGAGCCAATGGGAGGCCTTGTGTGAGTCTCAACCTCCATCCTCATACTAGAAGTAGTTGTCCTGTATGTCCCACTTTGTTCTGCAACAACCCTACCATGCGCATTAGCCAAGAAACCCCAGCCGGACTTGATCTTGATATCATAAAAATGTCAAGTCCGTAATCTAACACGGACATAACCAGTCGATCGAACAAAGAACCATTAGTCTGCTCCAAGGTGTGTGGCTACCATAGCACGAGAGCCGCAAGACCACGCTTGCACTGTTATTTCGTCTGTTCAACGTGGTGTTTGAAAGATAGACTGCGATCAAGAGTTATTCCAAGATAGCGCAGCCTGTCTATACACTTGATGGTATGTTCATCAAAGATTACACGGGGTAGATCAGCCTTGACTATGTGATTATTCAACGAGCACCACAACATACATGCTTTCAAGTTGACCTGAGAGCGAGACTCTCTGAACCAATCCGAGATGGTATCACAATGTTTTCTTCTTCTTCGTTCTTTACATCCAATTTTAATCACTCTTTGTGATATGTTTGATCTTTGCCAAACGTGTATACATTGCACGATAGTTTCATATTAGGCCCCTAAACGCATAGTCTTCCTAGGCGTTTGGGACACATGCATCCGTTCAGCCAAACCTCCTTAGTCGCCTCTTACGACATGCGTGGCAGGTAACAGTGGTTCATTACTTTGCCCCAAATTTGGGCCCAGGTAACCACTCGGGCACCACAATGTTATCTGAATGTCCTCAACCATCTCTCGTCTATCTGACCCAGTCCTATATCACTTAAGATTGTCTATTCTCAGGTGGAAGATGTAGTTGGCTGTCCACTCTTGCCATTAAGTGTAAGGATGGGAACTTTAATTTGCGTTCTAGGGCTAGATGAGTCACCCTTGTTGTGTTGTATCCGTGTTTATGTAGTGTGGTCTTGATATTGTCTATCCATCTTTTCTTGGTCTTCCCTTAGCTCTAGTACCTGATTTCATTTTATTGTATACTGTTATTGGTGGTTGGTTGTATTTCATTCTCTAAATTCTCCAAACCACCATTTGTTGTCTTCGATGTATTCGGTGCATGAAGTTATGCCCACTCTGCTTCTGATGTCCTAATTTCATAGTCTATCTTTCCTGGTGACTCCCATTGCCTTCCTCAAGCATTTCATTTCACACGTGGTGAGCTTTCTGTGATGTGTTGCAGTAAGATATCAAGTTTGGCACTGATAACAGTGTTACGTTATATCATCTGTCTTTTCACTTCCATCTTGATCTTTGGGTGTTGTAGTAATTGTATCAGCTGGTAGGTCACTGCATTTGTTTTTTGACACCTTGTCTCTATTTCTCTACTCCCGAGTTTTCGTCCACTGTGAAAATGCTGCCTAAATATTTGAATTCAGAAACTCGCTTTACTCTGGTGTTATTTATTTGTATGTTTGCTTGGCTTGGTGTTCTGCTGATTTTCATGGTCGTCTTTTGTTTGTTGATTTTCATGTTTTACTTTCTACATGCTATTAGCAATGAATTCATGTGATGTTGTAGCTGATCTTCATCTTCATAGATTAAACTTTGGTAGATCATAAAAAAGCAATTTATTAGTTGGTTCTTTAATTGGTCATCATGATCATTGTCTATGTGCTTAAGGTCTTTTACTGTACCTCTTTCACTATTCTGTCTATATATACGTTGAAGAAGTGAAACTCACAACCTATCTTACCTCTGATTTTGTTTCAAATGAGTCTGTCATTCCGTCTGTTGTTCTTATCACACTGTGGCTATTTGTGTATATTGCTCTGATATTGTCTAGCAGTTGTTTCTTGATCCCATAGTTTCCTGAAGTGTTTCCCAAAAATACTTCTATCTGTCTGTCCAATGCCTTTTCTTGATCGATGAATAATAAGTGTAACTCTATTATATTCTGTGCTTTTTCACTCAGTTAAATATGAGTGAATAGGTGTCTGTGCATCCCACTCCTCTTCTAAATCAAACTGTGGGGGCTTATTTGTGGGTCAGCGATGTGTCTTATGCGCAGTTCTAATATTTTTGCGTATATTTTACCAGTGTGGCTTAATAGTGAAATGCCTCTGTATGTTTTGCCTTCTCTTTTATTGCCTTTATTTTTCCATAATGGGACTATTACTGATTTTTGCCAGTCATCTGGAACTTTTCTTTCTGTCTAAGCGGCTGTGAATATTCTATTTAAGCATTTTACACCTATTTCTTTGCATGCTTTAATTGCTTCATATATTAAGATATCATCTGCAAATGTCAATGTCCGACCCAACCCAGTTGGCTGAATTTTAGCTACATTTGCTGTGTAAATATTAAACAAAGCAGGTGATAGAGGGAAAGCCTGAGGTAATCCCAGGCATATATGTGCAGGATCAAAGTCCATGTTCCTAAATGTAGTGCAAAAAGTTTTCTCCATTTTTTAGATCCAGAAGCACTTGAGCTGAAAGCTCTCCGTCTCGGTGTCATCGACATCGTAACTCTTCGGTTCGGTGCCACGAACACCGTAAATCTGGGAACCACTGGCTTTTCTGCCCGTCCGCAGAGTTGAACCCGCATTCACAGAGGACTTGTCACCTGTGGTCCAGCATCTGAACACGCTGGGCATAAGGATTAACCTCACATTTAATCAAAGTGCGCACCATTATTGAAAAATTCACCTTGTTATAAGCATCCTCCAAGTCAATGGTCACAGCAACAGTCTCTTGCTTGGATTGGAAGCCTTCATAAACATCATATGCAAAGCGTGCAGCATTGTCCCATGTTCCTTTCATTGGCGGTAGCTACCCAAAGTGTCAGGGAGGATGTGGTCAGTCTCGTATGTATTACCTTTCTGGCCACTATCTTCTCTAGTAATTTGCCATATACATTTTGCAAAGGTGAGAATCGGTAGCTGCTGAGCAGTTAGGATCTTCAATGTTTGTAAGTGGTAAGTAAATAGCTATGAAGCCAATCCTTGAGGTGCTACAGCATTCTGTACACTTTTGTTCAAATCCATCACAACTGCTTTAATAAGTCTGCGTCAAGCTGTTTGATGTGACGATGATATTGAACACCATCAGGCCCTGGAGTATGTAACCAGAGTCCTCTATAATATTTTTAGAAAGAACTACTTACTAACAAAATGAACTTGAACACCAGTTACTTCACTGTTTGATATGTCCTATTTGCGGGTAAAGAAAAACAATTTTTAGTATTTCTTTCATATTAAAAATAGACACATTCTAACGTGTTATGGAAATGATAAGTCATATTCTGCTTACACTAAGTGGTTTCTCTGTCCATGATAAAGTGATACCATTTTATATACCAGCAATACTACCAAGATTCTCCCTCTGGAAACAATACAAAATATTGATTTTAAAACAAATATGAATTAGTTTGTTCTTTTCGTGCCAAAGGCGGCACATAGGGCAGAGTTTTTAGATCTCCATGTGATGCGGTTCTTTGCTAGCAGTTGAAGATCTTGTATGGTTTTACATCCCAATAGTTTACTTTCTTGTAGAGTTGTTCTTGAAAAAGTGATCTTAGGTCTTCACGTTTCTTTTCCCAACTGGTGACCACATAAGGACTTGTCGATTAAGTCTCTTTTCGTCTGATCTAAGAACATGACCTAAATATTTCCACCTTCGTTTCTTTATAATATTTAATTACAGGTTGTTGCTGTGTTCTATCTCTCACTGTGTTGTTTCAAGCAGAAATCACTCCATTTTACTTTTAGTAATTTCTGGAGACATTTATTCTCAAAGCTGTCCAGTTTCTTATCAATTTTGTTTGTTGATTTCCAACTTTCACAAGCGTGAGTCAGTACAGAATCACACAGGACCTAAACAATTTAACTTTTTGTACATATACTATAATATGTATAAGGTTGCCAGATATTTGTTAATTTAGTGAAGGCACTAGCTGCTATAGCAATACGAGTTTATTTCTTGCATCGTGTCTTCGTTGTTTTGTACTTTACTACCCAAATATGTCAAATGTTTAACTTTCTCCAGTGTTTGGCCATTTATTACGATGTTTGTAGTCTGCTTAAGTCCATAATTTTGGTCTTGGCAGAATTAATCTGAGACCAACCTGTTCTGCAGTGTGCAAAATTGATCGTTAGTTTGTGGGTTGCTTGTGTGGTTGAATACAATATGGCCACACCATCGGCAAAGTCAAGATCAAATAGTCTGCTGTTATTCAACCATTTGATGCCCTAGTTGATCATCTTGGGTGCATTTGTGCATGATCCAGTCTAGAAGGCTATCCCAAGCATTGGTGACATAATGCAGCCCTGCTTTACACCCAAATTGACTGTGAACCAGTCACAGGTTGCTGCATCTGTTCTTACACAGAAGGATGCTTCAGAATAGAAGGCTTTTATGATATTGATGTATTTTTCCTGGAAGCCGTAGGTCTTAAGAATCTCCCAGAAAGTGGAACGGTGAAGACTATCAAACGCTTTCTGAAAGTCTATAAAATTTATCACTAGTGGTGACTGGAATTTAATTGATTCTTCTATAATGGATCTCAGCGTGAAGATATGATCGGTACAAAAACGATGTGGATGGCTTCAGCTTGTTCTTCTCTTAGTCTCAAAGTGACTGCTTTTTCAGCCTCTCCATCAAAATGCAGAATAGTTTGCCAGGTGTTGATAGCAGAGTTATTCCGCGCCAGTTGTTGCAATTTGACAAATTGCCTTTTTTTGGGAGCTTGAATATCACTTCATCGTTCCAATCTTTTTGGAGGGGGTCTCATTCTGTCAAACATCGTTCATTAAGGTACTTAGGAATGTATCGATTCCTCGTCAGTGCTGGCATCTCTCCTGAAATATCATCGCTACCCCTGGCTTTGTTGTTTTTCAGTTTCTTGATGGCTTGTTTAGTTTCTTCCATTGAGAAGTAAATCCAATGGGTGCATTTAATGATGGCATTTATATTTCTGTTTCAAAAACTGGTGTTATCGCTGGGTTGGGTCTATTTAATATCTCTTTAAAATGTTCAGCCCATCTTTTCGATTATTGCTTGTTGTGATGGTATGGATGGTTGTTTTCCCTTTCTAGAACAGCTTGCCATCGGATGATTAATTAGCTGTTTCATAATATGAAAGAGAGTTTTACTGTTCTCTGTTTTGGATGCTGATTCTGCCTCTAAAGATAACTTCTAGATGTAATCACGCTTATCTTTGCGAGCATTTGCTTTAATATCTTTGTCCAGTTGTCTGTATTCAAGGACTGTTGATTCATTTTGAGTCGATAGCATTCTTAGTTTAACTTCTTTTCTTTCTTGGATTTTTTGCCATGTTTCTTCACTTAACCAATTCTTTCTTTCCTTTTTATATATCCCCTGTTTCTGCTGCTGCAGGTTTAATAAATATTCTTAAATGTTCAATGATTTTCTATGTTCTTCTCAGTATGTCCTGTTGTAGTGACGTTATCTAAGTTGGTGAATCTATTATGAATATCGACATTGTAGGAACTTTGAATGTTTAAGTAACAGTGACGTTTAGAATCTATTTTTCTTGGTTTGTGGTTTGTATAGTACTTTCAATTTAGTTCTTATTTTAGCAATGCATAAGTTGTGGTCGCTGCCAATATCTACTGCCTCTCTTAGGCTCTTACATCTAAGACGGAGCAATGCATAAGTTATGGTTGCTGCCAATATCTGCCTCTCTGTAGGCTCTTACATCTAAGACGGACGTACAAAATTTCGCGTTTATACAGAAGTGATCAATCTGGTTTTTGTATGTTGGTCAGGAGAATTCCAAGTTGTTTTATGGATGTCTTTGTGTGGGAAAAATGTACTAGCTATAGTCATATTAGTGAGTTCACATAATTCCAGTAGTCTTTCACCATTTTGATTCATGGTGCCCATGCCATGTTTGCCGATGAAACGTTCTATGCCTTTGTTGTAATTGCTGATTTTAGCATTAAAGTCGCCCATAGTCACAATGAAATCGTGCCTAGGTGTTTTGTTTAGAACGTCTAGCAGTGAAGCGCAAAATCTGTCCTTCTGGTCATTTGTGCTGTCGTTCATTGTAGCGTAACATTGTATAGTGTAAGTTTAAAGTGTTTAGTTTGTAGTCGGGGCTGTTATAATTCTTTTCGTTGATTGGCTCCCAGCTAATAAGTGATGATGCAGCTTTATGTGTCATGATTATTCAAACTCCTTGTTTATGAATATTATCAGCTCTCCCGGAATGAATAATAAATACATTTTCGCTGGGTATATAATTTTTACCTGAATCCAACCATCTGCACTCACTGACACCCAAGATGTCCAAGTTATAACTTTTCATTTCTTTACACACCTCAGCGGTTTTTTCCGCTTGAAACATAGTCCTCACATTCCAATAGCCGAATAACGAACACTGTTTACTATTTAATAAGCTACGACGGAGTAGCCATTTAAATTATTTCACATTAATAGAACAAAACCTCAGAACAATACACATTTAGACAAAACCTCTGTTTCCGAAATACTGGGGTTTTCACGATTGAGGATTATTAGGCCTTAGATCAACCGACCATAAGTACAAAGAAAACAACACCTTCCATCTTGAAACCCCGGAACGGAAAAAAAGAAAACAAATATGCAGATGTTAAATGGATTGATTGTTTGATAAGACTATTATCATTGCGCCCGGTGAATAATCCTATATGCTTCAACCTCTTTCTTACACAGGAAGATCTCAGCGGCAGTGCATGAACTCAGTAGTACCAGCAAGGAAATTGCCTGGTGTAAATTGTAAGATGAAACAAATATTTGTTGGGATTATTATTTTAATATTTTTAATTAATTATGATCTGGCAGCAAATGTGCATTCTACTCTTACTGATTTTATCTGTCGGTTTCTAACATGCTCAATTTGAGCACAGGGTCTATGTTTTATAAGTCCATGTTCATTATGACTAGAAACTCATCATCAACATTGAGATCCAGGGATCACTGGAAAAATATATTGATTGTTCCGTCTGGAAGCCAAACCTAGTACCTTTGAAGTGAGAGAGGCCTTCCATACCTAACCATGCTCAGAGACACTCAAAAGATAACGAAAATGTTTAAAATATAATTTATTCTTACTAACTTATTCTTGCGCCCAGTTCTTCAACCAATCAAAGAACAAGATAATGCATGTGAATCTAGAACAATAATTATTTTTACCAACCTGAACATATTTCCAGTTCATCTTTTTTAAAAGAAAGACAATCGCCTTCATCTCATCTTGATTTACTTGAGATGGCTCAAATTATAAAGTAAGGATATTTTGACTTGTCATCCAGTTTTAAGCCTCCAGCTCGATAACCTACCATTGGTTTCATTAACATGTTCATGGCTTCAGCCAGTGGGAGTGTCAGAGGTGTGTTATAAGCAGCAGTATAAGCCTCAATCTTTTAGGGAGGTTTCAAGATGACTTCCAGTTTGTCCACAATCTGAAGATTGCCTCTTTGGATCTTTAAAAATGTATTAAATAAAATAAAGATCAATTGTGAAGATCCATGTAATAATTTTTTGAAAATGTGATGTTTTGTATATCATCATTCTTTCTTCCTTCATTCTTTGCTTTCATGGAAGCATAGGGCTATCACCAAAATTGGTATTTTGTAAGAAAATCTGCACCATAATAATTTGCTCTCTAAAAATAATAGTATATAGGAATTTAGCATAAAGCATTTGTTGATTATTATTAGCAAAGTCCACAACACTTCAATCAGACCCATAAGTGCTCAGTCCCATTTAGAAAATGGCACAAGACATGCATGATGATATTTCCTGTGACATGAGTGATTCTCATATGAAATGCTTATTATGCATGCAGCAACACTTGGTTCATCCTCTGCACAATCGATAAATGAATACAAAGGCAGACATTTGAAGAGGCCATCAGAGGATGTTATTAAGCAAGGTCTGTACTCTAGATGAGGCTGAAGCATAGGGAAGAATGGATGTCTGTATCAGACAATATGATTGATTACACCAGGGCTGTGGTACACTTGGAAGCTGCTGGAGAGAATGGGCAACTGGTGTAAGCCAATATGGAGATTCTTGCACTAAGGGATCAGCACTCCCATCCAGGTGATATTATTTACACTGGCAGCTCTGTCAGGCCTTGGGAACAAACCATCATGAGCTTATTCAGCACAATGAAACAATATCACACTGCATAGGGACTGTGGTGCTTTTGAGACAACCACACATCGAGCATGGAGATCACCACTGCCTCAGGGCTCTGTCATGGGTGGCTGAGCAACCAGACCACCCATACGTTTCAGACTTGATGAATATGCATCAAAGGATTGAATCTGGAAGTCTGTCCATAATGAGTGGGCAGCATTCGGAGATCACATCTGAACTTGACTGGACATGTGCTGAAGTGCAGAGTAGCAGACATGCTGACTTTCTTGCAAACAATGCAGACTGAAGCAAGTTGAAGTATGGATAGAGCCAATGTCATTGTGTAGTGCGGCTCTCATTTGTGTGATATGGTGATATGGGCAAGTCTCAGACACTGGGCCAGTGCGAGAATAGGAGTTAAGTTTGAACATTTCAGAAGGTATCATCTTCATGGTAGAGAGAGAAGATGTACTAATCAACTTTTCATGGGAACGGTGAGCAAATAGACTTTGGGATGGCTGATGCAGTGGAGGACAAAGCACGCATTGGAATGCCGAATGTGCCATGATGTTGATTGCAGAACATAATATAACTTGAATAAAAATGTCTCCAGTCTCTTTCTAGCTGTTCATCCATTAATACTAGCCATAATACTATTCAACAAGCTATCTTTGAGTGACCAGTAATTCACCCTCCTCCCTAACAAATATCCAATGAACCAATTTACACAATATGGTGGTTGATAACATCATGCAGAACCCTCTTTAGCAACCTTTCACAATAGGGTTTGTGCAGTTGTCTTATTATTTCTTCCCAATTAACTGATTCCATGAGCAACATCATTACAAGTTACTGGAATTTTAGAATGTTAGGTCCGACACATATGAAGTGATCACTTAACTGATTGCCGTACCAGCCGTCACTTTAAAGATCCACAAGGCATATTGCAGGACCACATAGTCGTTTTAAAGATTGGACATACTTTGTTGCTTCTCCATTACTTTCCGCTCCTATTGACACATATTAACTGAAAACTACCGAAAAGTGAAGTGTAAATGACAAAGAATACATATACTTGATCGTCATTATGAAATAGAAGTGAAACAGTTTACCATTCATTCTAGGATATCATGTTGCAAAAACTAGATTTTTTCATGAATAGTCCACGATGCTGGTTTATAAGCGGTTAATTAACAATGCATCCATTCCCAATTTTCTTATTGGATATTGGTCACGAAACTGACGTCAGGTGTCAAAGGCGCATAGGGACTTCACGCCAGGATTAGTGACCTGGCACTAATCAGATACCACCCCACACCTCCACATGGTGTCCCTGAAACAGATACAGGATCCTGTCGGGTTAATCGGATAGGGATGGAGGGAGAGCTACAGGTATTGTAGTAGTGCAAGTACAGAAAATAATGTGGGTCAAAAACCCTGAACAAAATGCACGCATCTTCTTGCTGAAGTCTGATGAAAAGTTGCCAAAATAGTTGCTTTGAAATGTAAAGAAATAGTAGCATGCGATTCGGTCTGTAAGTGAATGTCAACTCCCTTAAGGGCAAATGGCAGCACCAAAATTGCTAGCTGTGTGGCAGAATCAAAGGAAACGATGCGCAACAAATCAACAGTCTCGGCAAGTGTCTCTGAAAACACTGTAAAGTATTGTGATGACACATGGGAAGATTGCTGACAAAACTCCATCAAGGCTAGCACAGATACATTTACTGGGTAGGTTGGCCAAGTGCAAACCCTAAAGTTGCGTTTTAGTGCCTAGCGACTGCCCTCCCTGGGACAACCTTGGGCAAGGTACTGTTGCATTAACAACTAACATCCCCGGAAGAACTGAGGTGGGTGATGTTGGCGAGCTTCAATGGCAAAATTTCAGCTGCGTTGCTAGCGCTGATTGAAACGACCCTCTAAAATATCTGTGCGCAGCCCCAGTCAGTGTTTCCTTGGGACAGGAAAATGCAGAGTAGACATTGCAAATTGCCAAGTGCCAGAGCCATGCCCGACGACTGAGAATACTCCTACTCAAGATTAAACTCACTGTGGTTAGAAAAGTAAGTCTGATAATGTAAAGGAAGCTGACGTTCTGAACCAAAGCATTGGCTAAGGCAATACGTTTTGTCTGTCGATCATCCTTCTCTAACAGGATGACGTCAAGTAGCAAACCCATTCATCCCACAATCCTAGGAGCAAGCTGATCATGGCTGAGTCAGGCGGAAGATACGCTTAGGAAAATATGTGATCCTTCCGGAATTGAAACAGGAGAGGAATAGATTGCTGTGTACATCAATTTCAAACTGCTTTTACGTTATTACATCTATTAGAAAAACTGCGAACAAAATAATCTATCACTGCTAAGCGTGGAAGTGGAAGCTCTCTTGAATGACATCATCCATGATACAGAAGTGGTTATTTACACCGATGGTTCAGTCATTGCAACAGCTGTGCGTGGGCTTTTTCAGCACGATCAGGAGGAAAAATAATAAGAGAGGCCTATGGGACCTACGCAGCAACCACATTAGCTTGACAATGGAGGTTGACATTAACGGAGGTAGTGAAATGGTTGGCATCTCGCTACTCTCGTGTTTTCATACTCCAGTGACTCCATGAGCACTTGATTTGTAAAGTCGAATCAGGTATGGTGAGACGCAACTGGGTGGAGGTACTGGTACAGACAATGATCAGAGAAATCACCTTCATTTGTCCTCGGCACGCAGGGTTAGGGGCAATGAGCGAGCTGATAGATTGGCTGGCTTGGCTACACAATATCAGAGGAGCTGCCATGGATGAAATGACATTCTTCACGCATTGAAGTGCTTTCCGAATAGAGGAGTTTCAGGGCTGTGAATCCCACTCGCTGACCCGATTGAAAGAGATGGGTGTCAATATTGTGCAGCCGAAAAGAGCGACATACTAAATATGCCAAGAGATTGAGTTAATCAACATCGAACTGGCGTGTTGGAGTCGCTGGACACTGCTGGATTTGCTGAGGCGGAGATCGGAGCACCTGGACATGTCAGTGTTATGATAATAGTCCTCATATAACTGATAACTGATAGGGCAAGCTACCCTAGTAAATAAAATGCTGGCAATACGTTGGATGTGCTGGCCTGGTCACCAGAGGCGCATACCTTGGCACAATGTACAATTCACTTTTAGGCTCAGATCACATTAAAATCCACAAATAGCGGTTTAATAAGTGGTTGAAGGCCGAGCGTTCACGGAAGAAGAAACTGATGTCATTGCACTCCAGGCAGACCCATAGGTGCTCAGTCTCCCCCAACAGATATCAGAGTATGCATACTGATGGATTATGTATTCCTTAATGTTGACATATTCCTAAATGGATTACCAATATAAAGAGAGCAGTCAGACTTGTTCATTCAAACCTATTGTTCATCAAGACCCTTGGTAAGTTGGATTTTTGTTCTCCCAATTTTTATTTTTAATGAATGCTAATGTTTCCTCGTAGTTCACTGCATTATATTGCCTAATACAGTAAATATTTTGAAGCTTCATCAATTTGTCTTTAATTTGATATATAATAAGTTAAATTGTAAATCATAGTTAGAAACAATATTTTAGTTTTGCTAAATTGCTATTTTTTGGGAACTAAAAAAATATATCCATCCCGAGGCCAAAAAAAAACCTCGATAGATCTTTCTTTTCTTTTGTCCTTCTCTGCTTTTTTGCCGCTAAGTAGCAGGTTAACTGATGATCGGTTTCGAGATAATGCACGCTCGGTAAAAGCGATGGTGTGGTATTGTGAGTTTTAAGATGTGTAACTCCATCATGTCTTTTCTTGGTCTGCCCCTTCCTCTTGATGATTCCATTTTCAGGTTGTATGCTCTTACCTTTGGTGTATTAGTTCATTCTGACCAAGTGGCCAAACCATTTGAGTCTCTGTTTTTCAATAAATCTAATATGAGTGTTGTTCAGAGCTATTCTTCTAATTTCCTCATTTCTTATATGGTCTCTTCTTGTTTTATTTACTGCTTTCCTCAGGCATCTCATTTCGCATAATTTTCCTTTCTTGTTCTTGTCAGTGCCCATGTTTGGCTCTGGTAGCACAGTGTCGATAGATAATGAGCTAAATATCATTAGCCGTGTGTGATACTGTATGTGATATTTCGGTTGGAACAAAAATTCCCCTTCAGCTGGGAAATTTGAACCTGGTATCACACATCCATGAAAGCAAAGGAAATGGCACCAGTGCTATTACAGCTCTCATTTGCAAAGCGTGAGTCAGTATCACTGTAGACAGCATGGTTTAGAGATCTTCTTCTAACCAAACTAACTTTTAACTTGGTTTTTTCTCTCAATTTTTATCAATATAAGGAAAGATTGTAGTGGTTAACCAGCATTAAACAAAAGTAAAATTAGTATTATAAAGCAGTTTTGCTGTCTTCTTTTTTTGTGCTTTGTAAAACTAACTTACTTCATTTTTATGTTTTACTTTTCGATTTTTAATTATAATTTGTTCATGGCTACTGATGTTGCTAGTTTGTAGGCAAATCAAAAACATTTTTAAAATTTTATGGTTTAATTAATATTGTAATCCGACATCCGATGGCAGGACCCATCTTTAATATATAAATGCTTGGCCGTGCCAGCATTCCAAGCATGAGCCTTGCTGAGTCAGCGACTGTCTGAGATGGCTGTGACGTGTGTATCCTGCAGATGGTAGAATCCCAAGGAGCATTCTATACGGCCAACTCACAACTGGTACTAGACAGCATAGGCGCCAGTTACCTACGCTTCATTGATACCTGCGGTGATCTATTTTTGTATAGACAACGGCAATTGGAGCAGCTGGCTAAGAACAAGCGGCTTAGAAGTGAGGATGGCTCAAAACTAACAGTTTTTACAGTTAAAACAGTCTACACAGTTAAACAGCATGACATTTGCTATTGCAGTTAATATTTCATAAAAGACTTCTGAATTTCATCTTTAATTTAACATTTAATAAGCTATATTTTAATATTTTAGTTCAATTAACAAAGATGCACACTATCAAGGTCTTGAAAATTGAAAAAAAACCTCAACAGCAAGTCAGTGGAATTCTTTAGCTTTTACATTAGGATTCTCTATGCATCATCATCATCATCAGGTGCCGTCTCCACATTGAAGGTTGGCTGCAATAAATCTCAAGCATCCTCTGTCTTTCGCCTTGGTGTTGCACACTGCCAGACTGTAACCTGTCCATTTCTTAATTGTTTCCCACCCACTTATCTCTCGGTCTTCCTCTTGCTTTCCCCCCCTCAACTTTCCTCTCTAGTAAAGGTTTATCATGAGTGTCATGTCTTTTTATGTACCCAAAATACTTGTCTGAATTTTATTTCTCTTAATAATTGTTTCTTCATGCCTTCTCTATGCTTAGCAAAGTTAAATGTGTCAATGTATTGCAACCATGTCTATGGGTAAATTTATTGGTTAACACAAAGCTATGTGTAGAGTGGCTATACACTTGCTGCACAGGTCGAGTTTGAAATTCTGAAAGCATATACTAACCTGGGCCAAAAATGATTGTCCTAGTGTAGAACTGCTGCAGTCATCCATACAAGACCTCAGAGTAATCTTGTTAAGGATGGTGTTGTCTGATTCACCTTGCCAAGTGCATAGATCATGGCCTCCAAATACAGGTATTGGTTGATTGACCTCATAGAAAAAAATGAAGTTTATCATATTTTTTTCAGATTAACATAATATATGGTGGATATATTTTATAGACTTATGAACAAAAAGAAGTCAACCTGTATTTCTACTAACTTTACTATGTATTATTGTGAAATTAATTTAATTTGTATTTTTCTATGCATTGACAAATTTATTTTTCTTCTAAATTGTTATATGAGAATGAATATATGGCCTTTTTCATCTTCTGGCGTTCATTAGGCAAGTCTGTAGCCTTTGGGATGACTTCTGAGTTTGCACTGTTTCTCTTGACTTCAAATTTATTCCAAAGTTTCTCTTCAGATACTCTGTACCTTTCTGTAATGTTATTTTACATACATCTCAGTCATCATGATTTTTCCATTTGATGGGGCTGATAGAAAGTTCTCATTAAGGCCATGCAGATATTAGTGCGCTGCCTTGGATCCTCTTCCTTCTGAACATTCACCCAAACTACATGCGAATGCTAACTCCCCCGAGTAAATGGCCGCGCAAAACTGCCACCTATGGGACAAGAATCCTATAGCACGAAGTGGATGTAACAAGTCAATGGTCGAACCACAATTATCAACTTCCCGGCTGACGGGAAGGGCCGTACAAGTGAACATGAAGGTACGAGAGGTGCATCCAGAATAGAGACGGGAACCCACAAGGGGCGAACCTCAGAGCCCTGAGTTCGAGCTGCATGTCGTGTCAGCCCCTGCTGTACGGTATTACTGAACACTCAGCTGTGCACCACAATTATCAGCTTCAGAGGCGATGGGAAGGTGATACAAATGAACATGAAGGAATGAGAGGTGCATGCAGAATAGAGATGGGACCACATGGGGGCGAAACTCGGATCCCTGAGTTGAGTTGAGGCTGCATGTGGAGCAGCCCTGAGGAGTACGATAAATGTGAGCATGGTGAGAAACCCGATCGCACGGTGGAGGCAGGTACCGAAGTGGACGAACACGCATACGCAAATTACACAGGTGAGCCCAAGGTGGGATAGACACGCAAGGTGCTGGAGTGACGGGCGAAGGCGATACATGGAAAGATTGCGGTAAACTCCGTTATTGGTTACTAAACTGACATCATTGCACTCCGGGCAGACAAATAGGTGCTCAGTCTCCCCCAACAGATATCGAAGAGTTGCATACTGATGGTTCCTGTGGCACCGGCTGATTGAACACACCTCTCCACTCTGCCTCTCAGGCATCCCAGTTCAACTTGAACAATGGGTAACTTCAAACTGCTTAAATCGTTTGATCGATTCAACATCGATTTAGTGTCCTCATCCAACAGACAGTAGCAAAGAGACCGAAGAATATCCCCCTTATCCATCTTCAATTCCCCAACAATCGATGCTGTTGATGCAAGCCTGTCCACTCTCTCATTACAGTAAACGCCTGCATGCCTATGGACAGTATATCCACGTAAGCCGCTGGAGGTTAGAAACTTCTATAGACTACATCCACTCATACTGAAACCTGCCCTTCTGGATCTTGTGAAGCATCGACTGAGAGTCAGATACAACAACTGCCCCAGTAAATGAAGTCCCAGAAATCCAATGGAGGGCAGCAGTAACGGCCTCAACCTCCATCCTCATACTAGCAGTAGTTGTCCTGTATGCCCCACTTGGCTCTGCAACAACCCTACCATGCGCATTAGCCAAGAAACCCCCAGCACGGTTCTCACCACGTTGAACAGACCCATCGGGTATATACAACAACATCATCATCTCTTGCATTATGCGGTAAACTCCGTACAAGAGGCCACGCACAAATAGAGCTATTGGGTAAAGTTGGCAAAGTGTAAATCCTAAAGTTACATTTAACACCTAACGAAACTGCCATCCCTGGGATGTAGCCAGACTGTTTCTCTGGTCATCATGTGCTAAAGACACAGCCAGAACAGAGCTCAATGAGCTAAAAGCGATCCTCGGTGTACTAGCAAATTCATTTTAAGCGCGCAGCTACTGTTGTTCTCCACAACTAACATCCGGAAAAATCAGGCGGTGATGATTGGCAAGTGCAAAACTTAAGTTGCGCTGATAGCGCCCCCTAGTAAACGACCATACATTGGCTTGTGCGTGGCCCCAGCCCAGTGTTCCCGGAGCAAGGGAATGCAGAGAGAAGCAGCTGCAAATTGCCAAGTACCCGACACGATCCTAGAAAAAAAAGCTGAAAATGTTCCTACAGGCTGTCCAGAAGTCCAAACAATGGCGAGCCGACACTTATCAAGGTGTGGTATACAAGTAAAATGCGTCCCAGAGCAAACACTCTGTTCCCCCTCACAGGAACCACTGCTGCCTTGTAGTTTGATTGGGAACAATCAAAGGCTAGTGGAGCAAACTGTGCACAAAACTGGAAAGGCAGCAAACTAAGTAGTCAAAAGACCTGTTCTCTGGGTAGATGGCGCTCATAAACTCGGGAGGGCAGGCCATCTAAATTCGCTGCCTAAATGAAAATAGCACCCACCACTGCCTTGCAGGTTTGGCTGGGGACAGCAAAGGGCTAGCGGAGAGCGAACCCAGTAAACGCTGGTTGAAACCAAACCAACCACCGAAGGATAAGCACCTGAGCTCCAATAGGTACTGAAGGTTGTGTATGTACATTCCGTTCTTGATGTTTGGATGTTCTGATCACATTAGAAGAGCGATAAAAGCGAACCTAGAGCGATCGTGAGAGAGAGAACCACAAAAGTAAAGCTTAAAATAAACGGCAAGATCTTGCAGAAAGTAATAAATAACGTATCTGGCGTCACACACCCCCTGGACGAAGGCTCACGTAGTGCTCCCAGATAGATAAAGCTACTGCAAATACCAAGACAGAGGCTCAGTATAATGAGAAAACTGGCGGAGTTCCACGTGGGGAGCAAACAGTAAAATCCTAAATACGCTCAACTCTGGAAGAGTCTGACCAGTCCTGGAGTACGACATTGCAGCATGTTGTAGATGCATCCAAAAGCAATTCGCCAAAGTGAGCAGCAGTCAAAACAATGGCATTCATCACAGGAGCCATGAAATCCCGCCCATCAATTACTGGAAACAATTACAGACCTTCAACTAATCACAGACTGCAGAGACAAAAGGTTATGCAACTGGTGGAGAAACTAAAGTGTCTAAACTCCCAACTATGTACGTCAGAATGAATGGATTAGGAAGGGGCAGGCTAAAGAAGAACCAACCATAAAAAGTGCCTGGCACTGATCCGTTCGCCCTGGTCCTAGCAAACTGCAAACCAAACATACCAGCAACCCGATAGAGCCAGCGGTGAGAGACCACAATGCCAGAATTAAGAAGAATCAATCCCAGGAATACAAAAAGGGCAGCAAAAGAACTGTGAAGAAGAGGTTACAGAAAATTCAAAGAGACAGAGTACCTGAGAGTGTGTAATCACATGTGTACACACCGATGGATCGACAAAGAATGCAATTAGTGATGGTGGAGGAGGAATAGTGCTTAAACTCTGAAAGAAATTGAAGATCACGAAGGCGATTGCCACAGGTAAATATTCAAACAACTACCGGGCATAGGCACTAAGAATAGCCGCCGAAATTATCCTAGAGAGAAGCAGTGCCTCAAGCAACAAAGTAGTGATATTCACTTATGCTCTCCTGGTCATGTGGCACTAAAAGACACAGCCAGAACAGAGCTCAATGAGCTAAAAGCAATCCTCAGTGTACTAGCAAATTCATTTAAATGCGCAGCTATACAGTGGATCCCATCACACCACAATATAAGCAGAAACGAAGAAACAGACAGGCTAGCAAAGGCAGGAGGGCAACTGCATGAGACCGATCACGAGATCAGCTACGGGGAGGCCAAAACAACCATCGGTTGGCAGTACAAAAAGAAAAGTGGTCGAAAGACCACATCTAACCTGGCGTCAGAGATGGGTACCATGGTCTATCCCGTAGTGAACAAGCTGTTATATTCCGCCTCCATTACCGGCCATAACAGACTTGGGCCCACATGTTCAACAAATTTTAAATTTGGCACAACTAGCCTGTGTCACTGAAAGGTGGACATATTTGGCCCAGATCACATACTGCAAGACTGAGAAATGAAACCTGGCCCGATAACACAGAGTTTCGCGAGAAGCTGTACGGAGGGACAGGGTCCCTAAAAACAACAGCAGAATTCATGAACAAATTTGATACATCAGTCTAGGCGGGGATCGAGAGAGAGAGAAAACAAGCCCAGGGTGATGAGGTGTCATCAAATCTAGTGTGAATGAAAACATCTGTCAACATCCCCAAGGTATTGTATAAAACGACCGCAAAGAAGATTCCAATCAGGGTTTGGGAAGGACAAAGTCTCTTTAGGTCAACTCTTAACCTTCAAGCTGTCGGATGTACGGCCATCATACTGCATGTTGGCTTTCATACAGCTCACTGATTTGAGTGTCACTCTCAAACAATGCTTCCCATAATAGAAAAGAGACAAGCATTCTCATCATAAAAACTAACCATCATCAGGGTAAAACCTGCAAGCACTATAAACAGGGAGAAATAAAATTAGACAGGATTACAGCAAGAAGGTGCTTACTAATATTGCAGCTTACAGTTCTGTACACATATACAGTCTTGTACAGACGCCAGCAACAGAAAGTATGTTTGAGGACATGAAACTAGCTTGCAGTCAACATAAAACCAAAAAAAAAAAAACCTTTTAAGGTCATCAACTTGGGAGTCTATAAAGGATTGTGGTCAAAAGAAAATACAAACCCTAATGCTGCCTTTCCAGTATAAAGTACCTACCTGACATGATAAAGGGCATTTCTGGTGTTTTAGGGGAAAAAGTAGTCAGACCAAATGACAAAAAAGAGTCATAACACTGAAATATATAGAATTAATCATTATCTAGGCAGCATATCCTACAGGGATCACCTCCATTGCGGCTGTAGATCAGGAAAAAGCATTCACTGTGTAGATAAGAAAAATTGTGGAAATATTATCAAACTATGCAGCTAATGACCACTTAAATAACCTATACAAACAGCTCTATATAAACTGTCAGTGTACAGTTAGAACAAACACAGGTCTATTAGAAAAGTTCTATGTTTGGTCTGGAGTAAGACAAGGATGATGCCTATCACACTACTGTTCATCACACATGTTGACCAAATCTATTAAAATATCTAACACCAGTGAAGGAGCATCAGCTTCAAGAACTCTTAAGTGAATAGATTTTTTTGTTGACATTCAGGCAATAATATCAATCGAAAAACTGCTGCAACATTACATTAACATACTCCAGTTAACACACAATGACTACAAATGAGAATAAACATTAACAAAACCAATGTAATGACATTTGCTAGAAAGGAAAGCACTACCAATATCTCCATCAACAAACATCGTTCTAAACAAGTAACAAAATACATAGGACATTTTTCAGTGAGTAGCAGGCTAACTAACGAAATGTAACAGTGATGCAATAAAGCAAAGCAAATCATAGGACAAATGACACCATGAACACTAAAAGAGCATTGTACAACACAATCTTTCTCCAGCAATTATGCCATCAGTGCTAAACCTGGGCCTTTGACATCAAAAGCGATAAAAGAAAATTTGGCGTCAGAACAGATATAAAGTGTCTATACCCAGAATGCTGGGAGTATCAAGTAGAGACTGATTTAGAAATAAAGGCATTAGAGCATTGGTTACAACATCAATACTGAGCGTTAAGAAACAACAGATTAAATAGTTCAGTTATATGAGGACTATGATCATAGAACCTCGACAAGTTTCATAGGTACTCCAAGCTCCACCTCAACAAATCCAGCAGCCAGCAGCCCATACAGTTCGATGTTGATTAATCAATCCTTTTGCATATTTGGTATGTCATTCTTTTCTATCTATTGTCTATTCTCAATTGGAAGATGTAGTTGGCTGTCCACTCTTGCCGTTAAGCATAGGGATGGGAGCTTTAATTTGCGTTCTAGAATGAATGGTCACCCTTGTGTTGTATCCGTGTTTATGTAGTGTGGTCTTGACATTGTCTATCCATCTTTTTCTTGGTCTTCCTGCTCTGTGCCGATCTCTTTTATTGTATGCTGTTATTGGTGGTTGGTTGTATTTCATTTCATTAAATGTCCAAACCCAGTGCATTTATTGGCTTTGATGTATTCGGTGCATGAAGTTATGCCCACTCTGCTTCTGATGTCCTCATTTTGTAATCTGTCTTTCCCGGTGGCTCACTGCCTTCCTCAAGCATGTCATTTCACACGTGGTGAGCTTTCTGTGATGTGTTGCTGTAAGAGACACAAGAGCTGTATTATTTTCTACCTGTACCAATATCAAAACCCATCTCTCTCAATCTGATCAGCATCTGAGATTCACAACCCTGAAACTCCTTTCAGAAAGACTCAATGCATTAAGAATGTCATTTCGGTCCATTGCAGCTCTCCCGGATGTAAGTAGCCATATGGCCAATCTATCCAGCTAGTTCTACCCCGACTCTCGTGCCCAGGGACAAAAATTAAAGTGATTTCTCTGATCCCTGTCTGTACCAGTTCCTCCACCCAGTTTCGTCTCACTATTCCTGTTTAGACTTCTGAAACGTTTTATGAACATATCCTGTTGATGTCTGCTGTTGGATACCATCAAGTCCAGTGTGGCGTTGTGTTATCTCTTAAGCGCAAGTATTCCCTTGCTAGCAAATTCAGCTTGTCATTCAACTACGAGAATTATAGGTCTTGCTTCTCCTATCATTTTGCTAGTTTGTTTAATGTATTAAATCGAAAGGCCATCCCTTTGCGTCGTTGGTTTTCTGCCACACCAGATCGTGATCTTGAAAATCTGGTATGCTACATCACTGTGTCGCTTGCATTCATAGCCTGAGTGAACCTCTAACATTTCAGAGCTATCATAGTATATTTGAGCACAAAATTCCACCCACTTAGTTGTTCTTGCTTGGATTGCTTTAAGTCTTGAAAAGAAGTATCATTTACTAGTCTATGTCCAACTTTAAAAGGCCAATATATGCTCCAGCAAGGCTGTGGTTGCTCGTCATGCCTTTTACTATGCATTTATGGCTCTCCTTTTGGTGAGCCAAATGGATTTCAATCTCCTATTCCATTACAGTGGCTATCACTATATTCGTCTGCCTGTGTTGATCCTTGAGCCTTGGCATGTCTAATTTTACCAATCATGTCTTGTGTGTCCTGCTTTCATAAGTAAAGCTTTGGCGTAATCTTACTTTATATCCCGATCTGTGCCTCTCGATCAAGACAACTCATGGGCAGTGATCACTACCGTGATGTCTAAGATAAGCCATCTGTCGTGGCAAAAATTGGATGACACCAATGCCAGGTTTACTGTCCATCACAAATCGCCGGCCGTTTGGCAACTTAGTTTGCTTGTCCATTTTAAGACATACTAAATCGTGATCAATGTCTTTTATTATATTTGTAATGTTATTTCCCCACTGTTTTCCTCTTGTGTTCAAATCACCACAAAAATTATATTACTATCATCACGTTGAATAAGTCTTGCCACCGCAGGCATCTGCCTTCCATTACATGCATATACATTGGCCGATAAAAGGGGTAATAATTTTGTATTCTAACAGAGTATGTTGCAAATCATTCGCAATTCTATCTTGATACATCTTCTACACAAGTTGTGCATACAAATATAGCCTATCAGATGTTTTTCTGTTGTAGAATACACATATAGTTTAGAGCTTAGATTGTACTATTGTCCAAGTTGGTCTCTGTAAAGCAATCATGTCAGTCACAATTCCAATACAGTATTTGAATGTGGTGGGGATCTATCGAATCTATCGTATTTTAGCTGTCTTCTTCTGACACCTGCATGACTTTCCTTTCTCCTCCTTCCTGTACCTAAAACAGAAATGCTAATACCTTTCATTGTTTTCACATTCGTTGAGTACTGCTGAGCGCTGAAGTGTTTTTATTATGATGGTTCTGTCACCTGTGCACACTTCTCCTAGCATAACACAGTTGACAGAGGGGAACTTTTTGGTAATACTGAGTATATATGTCGTGTATATAGGTTTGACATCCATGTTCCTAAGGTGGTGAGGGGTTTCTCCATAAAAAAGCAGCTATCAGTTCACCAGCTAAGGATTACCTCCACTAAGGAATGGTTGAGAAGTCTGTAGTTTGACACATAGTGACTAATATTTTCAAAGAATTGGCAGTGAAGCCAAGGGTGAGGCATTGGAGACAGTCATAACCCATGTCAGAGCTATATTCGCTTCACATTAATTATGGTAGCTACATCAGCAGAATAAGCAGGCAAAAAATTACCAAAAAAGGAAAGAATAAGATGAAAACAGTAAACTTTCACAATTTTAGTATTACTCTTGAATGGAAAGATATTTCTGACCATGTAGTGCCTGGGCCTACAAGGGAGCACAGAGAATAGTACCACTGTGACCTACAGAACATGTCGTAGAGGCAACTGATGTAGGACCTAGGAAGCTACCTAGTAAATAAAAGCATAGCAGAAATCAGATGTGCTAGCCTACTTGCTTAGGCGCATAACTGGTACAACGTACAATCACTCTTAGGCTCAGGTCACATACAAATCACACCGAGTGGTTAAGAGGTGGTCGATATGGAGCATTCGAAGAAGAATGGAAAGGTATGGGCAGAGATTGGGGTAATATGAAACCAGGTCTTGAAACTTAACAACTGAAATTGATAACAGAGATAATGTAGGGATGATGGAGTTAGTGGTATTCCAGGGATGCATGGATACACTATCCTGGACATGTGAGTACCCATAATTGTCATTATGCATACTCTTCATTTTCTGGTGGAGAATGAGCACCTATGGGTCTGCCCATAGTGTTATAATTGTGGTCTAGTAACCAAATACATTAAGTGTTAAAATCATATCAATGTAAGGACTTACATCATAGGACCACATGTGAGTGGAGTGATCCCCATCTGGTGAAGAGAGAAGATCCCATTGACAATAACATCCTTATTCAAAATAGTACTTGGTGTCTGAAGGTGACTCCAGGCAGGTGGGCACATCCTTGCATTGGACATAGTGAAGATGGTAGTGGTTTCAGTTGGATCTGCCGAGTCTCTGAATACATGCCAACATTACCTATATTGAAGTCCAGATAACTGTTGACATAACTTCCAACCTTGAAGTAAGAATAAGGAAATATTGTTGCAAAGAAAACAAACAGAGCAGGAAATAATTTGAAACTAATGGCCAATAGAACCAACCTTACTAGACTTCTGGCATACACACAAGTGTTCAAGCTTCATGTATAGATAGTAAAGTGTATGCATGCTGGTGGTACCTATGGCTTACTGGTTATACACACTTCTTATACGACATCACAGGTGCATAACCTTCTCGCACTGACATTTGATTCTAAATGCATGTAGCAGTAAATTACCGTTTCATCAGTGCTGCGTCATCATTTACCAGTTGGTCATTGAGCGATAGGTACCAGTATAGCTCTGTGGATAAGTAGTTACACTGTTCATATTGTGTTACAAGATGAGTACCAGTATAGCTCTGTGGATAGTAGTTACACTGTTCATGTTGACATTACAAGATAGGTACCAGTATAGCTCTGTGGATGAAAGTAGTTACACTGTTCATATTGTGTTTCAAGATAGGTACCAGTATAGCTCTGTGGATAAGTAGTTACACTGTTCATGTTATTATTTACAAAGATAGGTACCAGTATAGCTCTGTGGATAAGTAGTTACACTGTTCATATTGTGTTACAAGATAGGTACCAGTATAGCTCTGTGGATAAGTAGTTACACTGTTCATATTGTGTTACAAGATGAGTACCAGTATAGCTCTGTGGATAAGTAGTTACACACTGTTCACTTATTGTGTTACAAGATAGGTACCAGTATAGCTCTGTGGACAGTAGTTACACTGTTCATATTGTGTTACAAAGGTTGTGGGTTCAAATCTGGACAGCATGTTTTTCACTAGTGCATTTTTTCGGAGATCCCTAAAATTGTTGCAGAAACTATGGAGTTTGTGCTTTGTGCAATACTCTCAGCCGGAGTGGTGAGCCATTTCTGCAGAGAGGAGCCAAGCCATACATGGAAACCCTGGAGTCATTGCTTCTTTCAATGTTTCAGTCACTTTTGGCCAATATAGGCACTTTCAAGCCAGTCTGTCAGCTTTTTCATTATCAAATCTGATGCATATCAGAACAGTTTATCCTACTAGACCCTGAGGTTGGAGGCATTTATAAAATTACAATTTCATGTGCACTTTATCCTTAGAATGTTATTTCAGGTGTCTTGGAATTCCTTAGAATGTTACAGTAGAACCCACTTATCTAGAGCCTCGGTTAACTGCGCCAACCTAATGAAATCGCGCTTTTGAAGTGGAACCGCCAATTCTCTCTTTGTCTTAGCATTTTCTCATCGGATATCTCAATTCTTTTATGTCGCCGAACCCTAATATCACAAGGCACAAAGAGGGCCAAATTTGCCACTTAGCGTTAGTTATCTCGATCATGACCATGGGTGTTAACTTATGCTACAGTAATATATACAGTCCAATATTGGCAGGTGTTGACTCATGTAAGTTTCTTTCGTGGGAATGGAGATCCCATTTTGCAAGAGCAAGTATTTGATTTTTAATTTACCGTACTTGGTTCACTGCGCATGTGCTGAGTTCATGTGAGTTCCTTGTCTGAAGGATAATATGCTGTAGCTATTCTGTTTATTTTATCCATTCTAAAAATGTCTGGAGGTGTTAAGAGAAAACTGGAGAATCAGTCAATAGAGAAAAAGTATGAAATCATACTGCAGCTAGAAAAGAACAAAACAGCCGGAGCCTCAGTCGTCAGCAGCAGCATTTCAGCAAACACCATTTCGGGATGGAAAAGAAGGCAGACATGATAAAGCAAATGTACGAAGTCTGTCTTTGATCCAGCAAGAAAAAAACTTAAGAGTGGCTGAGCACAAAGATGTCGACGATGCAGTGTTTCAATGGTTCACAAATACATGATAACAAACCTTCCCGTCAATGGTCCCTTGCTGATGGAGAAGGCGGACATCCTTGCTGCAAAGCTAGGACACCCCTGACTTAAAGCAAGTCAGGGGTGGCTGAATCGTTCTAAAGAGGCACAACATTGTCTTCAAAGCAATTTGTGGGGAGAGCGCTGCGGTTCAACAGGAACAAGTGGATTCATGGCTGAAGACTCAAATGCGCACAATTTTGGATACCTATGAGACTACAGACATTTTTAATGCTGATGAAACTGGGGTGTTTTGGAAATGCTTTCCAGGCAAGACTATGGCGTTTCGTGGGGAGGCTTGTCACGGCGGAAAAAAAGTCGAAGGACAGAGCTTACCCAGTGCTAGTTGCTGCTAACATAGATGGAAGCCAAACTCCCGCTCTACGTTATAGGAAAGTCCAAGAATCCCAGATGCTTTAAGCAGACCAAAGTTCTCCAATGTGATTACGATGGCCAGCCAAGCGCCTGGATCACAGGAGATCTATTCAGTGCATGGGTGAAAAAGTGGGACAGGAAGTTCCAAGCAGAGAAAAGGAAGATGGCACTGATCGTGGACAACTGTAGAGCTCATCCGGATGTTCCTGGTCTCGAGGCCATTAAGATCTTTTACCTCCCACCTAACACAACGAGTAAGCTCCAACCAATGTAACCAATGGACCAGGGGATAATCCAAGTGCTTAAGGTGTACTACAGGAAAATGTTGATGCGCCAATACCTACTCCATGATGAAAAGAAGGCACATTTACCCCTTCCCTTCTAGATGCAATGAACTTCCTGAGATCAGCCTGGAATGACGTGAAGAAGGAAACAATCTCAAACTGCTGGATGCACTGCGTCATTCGGGATATTTCCGATGATGAGTTTCAGGCACAGTTCCGTGCAGCCGCAGGAAGAACTGTGAAAGTGGCAGAAAAATCAAGCCTTACAGATGCTATCTTGGAAGAGGAGGCACAGGAGTTAGCCATCACTGTCCAGGAATTCCGAGATTACATAGGAAACATTAAAGACGTCGTTACTGATGGCGTGATCACCGATGAAGACATTGTATCAAGTGTGCAGTCAGCACTGGCAAGCACATCTGCATGCGCGTGACAAAGAAGATGAAGATGCGGACGAATTTGGAACCAATTCCCTCAGCTGGTGAGGTGGTAGAAATGCTACAGAAAATTAGACGGTATGGTTCTTTTGTAGGAGATGAAACTGTTTTAGACAGCATAAATAATATTGAAGCATTTGTTTTCAAGCAGACTGTTAAAGGCAAAAAAGCAACAAAGCATTTTAGACTTTGTAAAGAAACCATAGTAACCGCGTGTACGATACTTTTCAGAACTGTGTCAGTTTGTATAAATAAAGGTTTGTATCGAGAATCGACGGTGGTTTTTATTTTATATTGGTAAATTTCTGCTGTTAGTTGGTGCACATATGCCTTTTGTTGTTAGCAAACATGTATGTACATTTTATAGCATGCCGATCGCTTCATCAAACAAATAACACGTGCATGTACATTCTCATTTGTCACGCACATCATGTACATAAAGGTACAAACACATGTTAATATTTTGCCGCCATATTGGTTTTAGATTTATCTTTCGATCATGGTTATCAGCGCTTTTTGGCAAACCCTAGGCAGCGACATAACCGGGTTCTACTGTATTTTAGTGTCATGGGATAGCAGATGTTATATTATATCAAATTATTATACGATATTTAAATTCTCTTTGTGTCCTGTTTGACATATAAGTTTTCACAAAACATTTTCATTGTTGCCATTCTGCCGTCTTTTTCAACTGTTTAAGTCAAGCCACAATCTTTCAACTCTATTTCCACTGTTCTTCTCCATGTCTTATTTTCCCCATTAGCTGTCCATTGAAGAGCTGTCCTAGTCAATGCCCCTGCTGTGTTTAAAAACATGCCCAATCCACCTCCATCTTCGTCATTCAATGATGGTCTCCAATGATGCACAGTTTGTTCATTTTAAAAGCTACTCATTTGCTATTGTATTTGGTCAGAGAATGTTGTAATTCCTCTTAAACATTTATTTTGAAATGTCCCCAGCTTGTGCATGATGTTGGTCTTTTTCCAGCATTTACTACTGTATAATAACTCTCACAGAACACTGCTTCTATATATTTTAAGTATTTTTTTAAGATTATATATGGTAGATTAATACATGGTTGCACATTATCAAACAAAATCTGTGTTTTTTCTTTTGAGCCTATTATTCTTTTTATGACCTAAAATCTTTCTGTGTATTTTAATTCTCCTGTTTTCCAAGCTTAGATAAAAAAAATACAAAATTTTATTATTTTATTAAAACTGATTTTCTAAAAGAACCTATTACAAATACATTAGTTTTATATACGAGAGTAAATTATATCATTAATTCAATACTAATAACATCACTTACACGTCTGAATTTGAATGCTTTGTTGCACCCCTGTTTCAATATTATTGTAGTTGTAGATGTAGTAAAAAGGGTCAGATATATCTCCATTTGATGTGAAGCTGAGATGTTTGGCTGTAGTGTAAGGAGCGACATTCTTTGATGCTAAGCTGGGAACTCGCTCATCAGCAGTGAAAGTAAAATTCACCTGTAGTTTTGTGAAAAAGTCACAGTTAGCAGAAGTAGTCATTTAATTATTATACTCAAACCATTTTTAGATTCTTATTTCAGAAAAACAAATGGCTAAAATCTATGTTTGTATAACAATATTACAATTACTCTAGACCAATTAATGGCAGTTGCTAAATATAGCCAGTTGGTTGTGTTAGTTATTGAACTGACATCACAGCACTCGGGCAGATCCATGAGTGCTCGGTCTTCCCCAACAGATATCACAGGGTATGCATACTGATGGTGACAGTGGCCCGCTAGTTAAACACCTCCTCTCTCTGCCCCTCATGCTTGTATACCATGCTCTAATTTCACAGTCATTAAATCGCTGAATAGATTCAATATAAATTTTAGTGTCCTCATTTAATCTGTTATAAGCAGATAAACCAAAGAAGAACATCGCCCATATCTATCCTCAACTTCCCAATGATCAATATTGTTGATGCAAGTCTGGCCACTCACAATGCAGTAGAACCACCTACCGTCCAAAACAGAAGACCTCTGTAAGCAACTGGAAGTTGGAAGTCTCAATATATGGCATCTACTCGAACAGCAACCTGCCATTTTTGACCTTCCAAAGCATTGACTGAGAGTTGAACAGCTACTTGGGTCACATGTGATAGTCAAATGGCATGTGGGTCAGAGGAACCTACTTCCAAGAGAATTTGCTTGTTCCTCTCCATGAGTAATGATAATAAGGTGATTAACTGGTTGCCTACTAAAGGCTGCTCAGGCGTCAAAGTGCTAATGTACTCATGACTGTGAGCATCAGGTTTGTTTCATAGTAAAACTAGTTAAATATTTACAGTCTAAAACCTTTTCATTTCGGTTCAAGATTTTAATTTAACGACAGGAAGTTTATTCACAAACATTAATCAACTGAATTTTTTAAATATTGTGTTTTATCATAGTTATCAAATTTTTCAATGATTAACAAATACAAGTACAAAATTATTTACAATGGCAACAAACGATTGACAATGGTAACAAAATTGTTCTGATGGCAACAAGGTCAAAGACAATAACAAGTGTAAATATTAATCAATTTCTGCGTTCGTGGTTTTTTCATTGGACATACTATATGATAACCACCTAAGTCAATGATTCCCAAAGTCGTGGTACCGCCCACCTGTAAGCGCTATGAAGCCTTCAGAGAGGCGATAGTGGGTTCAGAAACATTTTTGTCAGAGTTTTTCTCATGATTTTTGCGATTGAATAACCATTAAACATTGTATTCTGCATTTTAATTAATCTTATGTCCATCTTACACAATCCATTTTTCCATTAAGTTTCTATTTCATGTATATAATCATTTGAAAATTGACCATGTATGACAGAAATATATATATCAATTTTCTATGTCAAGTGAAAATAGAGCATGTATATATTTGAAGAGAAATATTAGACCTGATTCACCAGTACTACTCAAGTTTGGCGAGGCAAGCGCTCCTACCAATTAACGAAGAAATGATAAGTGTGGCTGAGGTCAAGGAGGCAATCCATTCCTTGATAAACAATAAGGCAGCGAGTGATGACAACATTACTGCAGAAATGCTCAAAGAGGCTGATGATACAACTATTAGCTAAGGTAAGAACTATTTAATAAAGTATGGGAAGAAGAAACTGTCCCAGATCAATGGAAAAAGGAATAATTGTTAAGATCCCCAAAAAAGGTGATCTCAAGGATTGCAACAACTGGAGAGGATCACCCTATTATCAGTAATGACCAAGACTTTCTGCAAAATCATTCTTAATAGAATCAAAGGAGCAGTGGACACAACCTGAAAGTGAAGAACAAGCTGGTTTTAGACCTGGGAGAAGCTGCTTAGACCAAATAATTACCCTACGACTAATTTTGGAGGAACATATCGAAACAACAACCACTCATACTAAATTTCATCAATTTTAAAAAAGCCTTTGATAGTGCTAGAATCTCTCTACCGGAATATTCTGAGATGCTATGGAATACCAGACAAAATAATAAACATTATTAAGAGCCTCTATGATGGTTCACAGTGTGCAGTTCGCACTGAAGGTGGACATGACTGGTTATGGTTGAAACCAGGGTAAAGCAAGGCTGTATTCTATCTCGCTATTGTTTGGAGTGGCCATTGACTGGGTGATGCTAAAATGTTGCAGGGGCAAAACTGGCATAGATTGGGTAGAAAATAGTCAACTAGAAGATTTGGATTTTGCGATGATATTGCCTTGTTAAATGAAACAACCAAGATATGCAAGAAAAACAGACAACTTATCATCTATAGCATCAAAAGTTGGACTGCAGATAAACTATGAAAAAACAAATATAATGAAGACACCTATGGCAAGTAATGCAGATATCACACTGGAATCTAAAATGATAAAATAACAGAGCAGTTCACCTATTTAGGTAGCAATTTTGATTACTGGGAAATATTAAAAAAGAAATTGTAATCTGAATTGGCAAGGCAACATCAGATTTTAAAAGTCTAAATAATATATGGAACTGCAAGTTATATATTATTAAAACTAAATTACAAATTTTCAATTCAAATGTTGTATGTTGCTGTGAGAGTTGGAAAATGACTAAAGATATAGAAAGCAAGTTGAATGCATTTGAAAATAGATGTCTGCGAAAAATAATGAATATAAAAATAAAGGAATTCAGAAAAGTGATGAAATCAGAGACATGTCTGGTCAACCACTAGTGACAACTGTTATAAGAAAGAGAAGATGGAGATATGTTAGGCACACTTTGAGAAGAAATGATCAACGAATATCAAAGCAGGCATTGAAGTGGGATGCAAAGGGTTCAAGAAAAGAGAGTCGAACTAAAGAGACCTGAAACGAACCTTGCTGAGAGAGGCAAGAAATATCGGTCTCCAGTTCCATGGAGGAGATTGAGCGAGTTGCCCAGGATAGAGCGGTATGGAGAAATTACTTGCAGGCCCTATGCCAGCATTATAGCAGTGCAGGGCCAATTATTATATTATTATCTTATTATATATATATATATATAGGGCGTTGACAAACTGTTATAAAAAGGGGGAGGGCGTTACAAAATGTATGTTGTGCAAAGTGGGCGGTGGGCTGAAAAAGTTTGGGAATCTATGCACTAAGTGAAAGGCATTAAATTCATTAAATGATTAAATACGAATTGAAAAAGCAGGTTGTGGCTGAATTGAATTTGAGTCCCATTTTCTCATTTTCAGGTATGTGTCTAAATTCAACTGCAGTTTTCTTAATTATTAATAGATATTCATGACCCATATACCATTCTGGCAGAGTAAATACAATTTTATAAGATAAATTTAAAACAACTGTTAATTTTTGGGCAGGAAATTTGTAAATGTTAATTTTTATTTACAACAAAAAAAGGCATTTAAAATTATAAAAATGTGCAAACTTACCATGAAGTTTTGAATTTTCAAAACATAGATTTAATCATCACAAAAATATAAACCTATTCAGAAAAATCTACATAAGAATTCTAAATGTACCTACCTTCTTTAAATAATTATTCATAAACGTTTCTCTGGACATGGACTGCAAAGTTCCACATGCACCAGAGACACCTGGACAGAGAGCCTTCTGTGCTGTGCGTAAAGCATGGGCATATGTGTAGACTGACATGACTGCAGATTCCACATACTGACTCTGCTGAAATTCATCTCTTTTCTTCAGCTCTTTGTCTGTGACAGACATATTTTGATAAAGACTACTACAGCTCCTGAAACATAAGGATCAGTCTATTCAATCCACTCGGATAGGAAAGTGAATAAGGAGTTGCAAAAACTTCAGGGAAACAACAAAGTCAAGAATATGGTAAATAAATAGACAGTAAACATGTTGAGGGAAAGATTATGTTGTACAAAATTTTTTTTTTCCCAAACCCTTCAAGATGGATGCTGTTAATGAAAGTAAAAAAAAAAATTAAAAAAAACCTAAATGTGTCAGCTATAAGTAAAATTAATAAATAGAAAAATAAAAGCAAATTAAATTAATGAAAAAAAAATTTTGGCATACCCCAAAGGGACGTAGCCATCAACCATAAAAAAAGTCGTTGATTTTTTTTGGGCACCACTTATACGTTCAGTAGTTTGCCATTGCTTTCTGAATTAAATTAATGGGCCCAGTTTTACCCTTTTTATATGTTTTACCCCATACATACATACTAATCCCAATAAAAGAATGAAAAAGGGGGTTTTTTGGACATATAAAAAACATAAAGTGCGGGAAAAAGACACCCCAGGGAAAGGGGAGGCATCCGCCAAAGAGAAGAGGGGGAAAGACCAAGGAAAGATGGTTCAGGATGTAACTGATGGTTTCCAGGGGGGGGAAACATCTGACCTATGAGCGAAAAATTTCCTGGAGGACGGGTGGGGGGAAAAAGTTCTGCTCAGACAAGCTTTTTGACGATGATTTTTTTCCCCCATTTATGAGTAAAATTAGGTTGCCCCCTTTTTAAAAACTTCCCTAACGAAATTCCCCTCTGTGTGTATGTGTCTGGGGCATACATATGTGTGTGTCCCTTATATTCTGGTTATTATTGCTGTAATATGGTTCATTACATTTTTTAAATATATATATAGGTAAATATGATATAAACTTTAAAACAAAAGGGGAAAGAGGCACAAGGGAATTTCTGTTCAATTTAAAAAGGGAATGCTGCGGGGTCAATAAAAAATTTTTCTGGGTCCCGGGACATGTAAAAATTAGCTATAGTCTGTCCATTAATTCGTGAGCACGGTTGACATTGATTTTCTCAAAACTGCCTTTTTGGATATTAAGTGATTTTTTGCTAACCTTAGAATATACATGACGCTAAAATAAAGCAAACCCAGTAGTCCATAGATGCGTTTTGCACATCGGCGAATTCCTTTGATTTTTTATAACAATTAAAAAATACGGGGGCTAAAATTTTTAGATTTTAAAACCCCAGAATTTGCCCAAAGGCCAAATTTATTCATAGGTGTATTCCAAAATTCTTGATAGGTCAAGAAATTGAGTTTTTTTCCCCTTTTTATGTGCAATCGTAAACCCAAAACAATATGCAAAAAATTTAAACCCCCCCTTTGGTCACCATTAGACCCAGCGCCGGTTAAATAGTAGCAGAAGTAGCAAATGCTACGGGCCCCCCAACGCTTCTGGGGGGCCCTTATGTGACAGATGAAAATGGGAAAAAAAACCCAGATGTTATATAAAAAAACACCCCTGTCTAAATTTTTTAAATGTCGTGTGTGAGGGTTTTGAACCCGAAAGGGGGAAGCAGAAAATAAAAGACGCCCCCCCAATTTGAATGAAAGGGTCTAAAAAAGAATCATATTACCAATGCCCCTTAAGATCAGAACTTTTTACGATTTAGCCCTTTTTTCAAAAGACAAACTGAAATCGAAGTAAGCAAGTCCCCCCCCAATTTTTCCATATTTCTTCAACCCAAAGAAAAGGGGTGAAAGCACATCACATGCTTTTTAATGTAGCAACATCATCTACAAACCAAAAAACAAAACGAAAGAATATTTTACTAAAACGATTTTGGGTGAATGGCCAAACAACTTAAATCGAGATTTTGGTTTGTAAAAGAAAGAACGGGATTGAACAGTGATTTCATGTTTTTAAAAAAAACAAAAAAAAATGAATAAAGAAAACAACCCCGATTTTGTCGAAATTTTTTTCACATACACCATACACCAACAAAAAAAACTCACGTGAGGGGGTTTTGTTTAAATACAAAAACCCAAAGGACAACTGTTCTGTTTTGTTTGAAAAGTTATTGTTTTAGGCTGTACCATAGGGACTTGTGTATTTTGGAAATTTTCCCCGGAAAAGTTAAAATCTATTACAGCAGAAAAATTTTGAAAAAAACTCCAAAATATTGTCAGCTTTTCAAGGGGGTTTTGGGAAAAAAAAATAGGCGAAAACTTATGCAGTTCACTGAACTTCAAAATTAATGAAGGCTGCTATTGGAAAAGAAAAGCATGAGGTTTTTAAACTGCAATTTTATAAACTTATAAGGGAAAAAAAATTCAATTAGATGTTTTTCCCCAAATGTAGAAATAGTTTCAAAATTTTTTTTTAAAGATTACTAACTGCAGCAAAGAACGTTCTTTTCAACATTAAAGCGTAAAAAAAGGGTGAGTTAAAAATGATGGGACAAGATCTCTAAATAACCCCATTAATAAAACAAAAAAATGTAATTTCTTGGGAAAATTTTTTTTGTCTAGTGCTATCTCTAAATTTGCTCACATTAAACCCGAGACAATTTTGTTTTAAAATTGTGTTTTTTTTTTATTATCATACAAAACCTGGGGCCCCGCCCAAAAATTTTTTTTGGGGCCCGCGTTTTTACCCTTTTAACCCGGCACTGATTAGACCCCCGGGGTGTCTTAATTTCCCCAAAATTGTATGATGGTAGACGCTTTTGGGAAGGGAAAATTTAAAGCTTGCTATTTCTCATCTGTAATCAAAATATGATTTGTATCACCCCGAATCTGACGTTATGAGGTTGATAATTGTTATTGGCTGGAACCAAATTGCCCCAAATTTCCATTTTTCCAGAATTGCTATCTTTGGGGTCGGGGAAACCAACTACACTTTTTAAAACGTCCTGTTCTGTTGGGCCTTCCCCTTTTTTACTTTGTTTAAAAATTTTTTCTATCGGATTGGGGGAGAAAGGATATGGAGGTAGTCGCAAAGACGTGTGGCCGTTTTCCGTGATTTTCAATATGAAACACCTTTGTCTTTTTTTTGTCATCCCCGGGCAAAACCCCGGGTTTAAAAATTTTAATCATCAAGTTGACAATTTTTTAGAAAACCAAGTCCTAATTTATTTTTATATTTGATGCAGTTGGTACTTTGTTTTCCCGCTGATACTGTTTTTGGTTTAGGATGCATTATCCTTACCAAGCAGATGGTCTTTTTTAAAATTTGGGAAGGGGAAATTTTTTCCCACCCAGTGCCTGAAAATATGTCCATTTTTTCTGTGTGGTAGTCCCTACCGTCGGTATTTTTTGGGTTTGGGAAAAATAAGCCCAGCGTCAGGGACAAGACCTTTTTTCCCTCCTTTCCCTGAGTTTAGATAATACGCCCTTTCCCGCTTGGTATTTTTTTTTCTGTTCCCCTCTCCCGATTGCCTTCTTTAGCATTGGTGGGGAAAAAGCATTAAGGGGATTCGTCCAAATATAAATATCAAGCCTTGCCTCCCCGCTCACGGTCTGCCCCCTTTTTTGGGGGCACTTAAAACCAAAAAACCCTCCGCCAAAAATTTTTAAAAGGGTGGCCCGGGGGAAAATTTTAAGGGTTTTTAAAAAGGAGGAATTGAGGAAGAATTTTAACCGAGGGGGAAAGGGTTTTGTCCCCAAAATTTTTCAAACCCCCCGTCTTAAACATCTATGCGCCGTCAATTGTTCTTTTTTTTGCTTGACATTTGCACTTTGTGTCCTTTTAATCCAGGGGGAAAAAGGATTTTTCTATTCAGACCAAGCCCAGTTGCGTTCGTTTCTCGGGTTTAAAGGAATATCAAAAGGGAGCCCCCCTTAATTTCCCCTAGGGGGTGTTGGTATAAAAACCGAAACCCTTTCCCCGCAGGGGTTAAAATTTCCATTTATTATAAAATGTGATATCAATGTTTTTTTGAAAAACCAAAAATATACAAAACTTCATACAAATAGGGACACACATAAACCAAAAACAATCCCCAACTAACCCCCACCTTTTCCCTGAATTGTGAAATTGTTTTTTTACCCCCCCTTTAAAAATTTTACCAAAGTTTTTTTGGCCGGATCTTTTCCCCGTAGTTCTTTACAAAAGGTGAAAAATCCGGTGGGGGGTTGTTTTTAATATTAAAAGGAAATTTTTCCCAAACCAATAAAAATTTTTTTGGGAAAAAATATTTCTTCTAGCGTCATGGGGTATTCAAAAGGCTGCTTGAAAAAATCACTGAACCCAACAGGTAGTTTTCAGAAAACAATTTCAAACGTGCTCACGAATTAATGGACAGACTATAATGCCCAAAAGGTGGAAAGCGATATTGCGAAGGGGAAACCAGAGTCGTTTGAGAAGGGGTTATGTATGATAAAAGACAAGAGAAAAAAGCGGTTTCAGAAGTTGTCACAGAAACATTTTGGCAATTGACTTCCGTAAAGAAGAAAGGGGGCCCATATATATATATATTTTTCCCTCTTGTATCAGAAATGGCCTGAAAGGGAGTTTCCCCATATCTTTTCCTGCCCTGGGAAATTTAAATTAATAAATCTTAATGCCACGGGGGGGTTTTGCAGAGCGAAGTCGACCCCTTCCCAGGATAATTGTTTCCCCAGGGGAGGATGGGGGTTGGGGCAGTTCCGGCTTTTTATTGGCCCTTTTGGGCCCTCTCGGGGGACTTTTTAAAGGGCCGTTTTTGTATCTCTCTTTTCCCCGATCGTTTTTTGTCGGTCTTTTTGGTATTCTAGTTGTGATATATAAACAGCCTTTGCCAAAAAACCTTTTGTTTTGCCCACATTTCTTTGCCTTTTTGGAGTTTTTTGTTTTCGGGAAAACTTTTTTCCCGGGGAAGGGTTTGCTTTTAGTTTGGGGGGGAACCGGGATGATAACAAGGGGCATCTACCAGTAAATTACAAGATCTAAAAAGGGGCAAGTTTCGGTAGGGGGATTCGTTTTTGGGAAGTTTCCCCGGGATCAGTTAAATTCAATTATATGAGGACTATCCCATGTTCCCCGGGACTGTCCATGGGCCCCCGGGGTCTGGTCTCCCCTCCAAAATCCATCAGCGCCCAGTGGCCCAACACGCCAGTTCGATTTTGATTAATTAATCGTTTTGATGTTTAAGAAATTAAAATTTTTCCGGCGGGACCCAGGACCCCCACCCTCTAATTCTGGTCTTCTGCGAGTGGATATCTCCAGATGTTACGGGGAACTCATCCCTGGGCATGCGTTTTTTTTATGGTAATGAGGGTGACGAAGATTTGCTTCGATTTCGTTGGGGTTCCCCGTTAAATAGATGTAAAAATGGATATACGCGTTCTACGGGCCCAAAAAAAAGTTTTCAAGACAAAACCAAAGAATGCATGGGGTAGGATTTGCCATCAAAATACACTGCTACACATGGTAGAATTTCCCTATAAAGGGGGTTTTCAGCCCAAGTAAATCCATTAAATTTCCCGCACAGTAACGGGCCCGGTCCCCTTTTCGTGTATCCCACCCCTTTACACCCCAAAACCCCGGGCGTAAAAGAAAAATTTTTTATGAGGAATCAATCAGAAATCGGAAAAATTTCCCCAAAAAACGAACACCTTTTCCCTAAGGGGGGACTTCAATGCCAGAGTTGGACCCGATCACAACTTTTTGGCCATCGTCCCGGGAAAAACAGGGGTTTGGAAAAATTTGAAAATGGAAAACGGCTCTGGAATTCCTAAAAAAAAACCCCGGGCACCTACCCCCAAAAAAACCCCCCCCAAAATGTCTAAACACCCACGTTCCGGGAGGGTTTTAAATGGGGGCTAAAATTTAAGGAGGCAGGGAAAAAGGTTAGTATGGAAGTGACAAGACACTGACCATTCACTGATATGTAGAAAGAGGTTAAAAATAAAAACCTCCACCATTCAAAGGGAAAAGGGTGTCCACAAAACCCCCGGAAATCCCCACCAAACCGAAATTCAATCGTTCTGCAATACTTTGGAAGCTTTCCCCCCAAAAGCCCCAAAAAAAAAAAGGGAAAAAAGTGGCCCCTAAAATCCCCAAAACCCAAAACCCCCTTTTGGCAAAGATTTAAAAAGGGTTTTTGCTCGGGGCCCTTTCCAAGAAAAAAGAACCCCTTTTTCTAAAACCAAAAAAACAACCCAAAGCCCAAGTCACCCCTTTGCTTTAGATCTGAAAGGGTGTCGCAAAAAAAACAGCCAGGCGATGCGCAAACGACTACTGGGGGTTTATGTAAAATTTTTAGCTCCCTTTTAAATCAGGAAACATAAGGGGTTCATGAGGGCATTGGGAAAAGGCCTTGGGGTATAAAAAGACCCCTTAAAAAAAAAACGGGGAAGTTCAACCGATCGCAAAGAAACAGAGGGGGAACGCTGGGAGAACTTTTCAAAATTTAAATTTTCCCACCCAAAAATTGAACCCGAAAACGTTTTGAAAAATTAAAGTTTTTTCCCGACTTTAAAATTTTAGCCCAGATCCCCTCAAATAAAAATTTGATTGATTGACACCCTGGCACCCCTGGAAAGCAACGGGAAAGGACGGCACCCCCCCTGAAGTAATCAAATGTGAAAGCAAACTCCCCTGACCAGTCTGCATGAATTATTTTCCCTTTATGCGGGGGAGGAGGGAGAAGTCCCTCAGGACATGAGAAAATGGGCATATCACCTTGTATAAAAATAAAGGTGATCGTGGTGACTTTTAAAACTACCGGGGGTATCTTTGCTCAGCATGGGAAAAACCGCACGCGTTGTCCCAAATGGGTTTCAAACCCAGCAAAAAAGAAACCTTTGAGCCCAAATGTGGTTTTTAGACCCAAACGGATCCCTACGGGCATGTTATTCTATTGAGACAATTTGAGGAGAAAACGGAAAAACAGGTAAGATTTTTCTAAAAAAGGAAATTTCCCAGTGAGAGAATGGCCTTTTCCGGTTTTTGGGAAAAACCCTTTGCCCCCCTACTTTTCTTAAAATCATAACATCATTCCTAACAACATGAAGGGTACAGTGATGTTTGAGGGGGCCCCTTCCTCCAGGCTTTTCCTTTTTCAAAGGGGGTTCCCCGGGGTTTTGCGGCTTCCCACACTTTTGGGAAAAATTTTTTCCCTACTTTTTTCCCCTTTTTTAACCCGGAAGAAATATTTCCCATACAAGATCAGAGGGAAAAAATTTTTTCCAACATGGCGGGGCCTCAAAAAAAAAGGGAAAAAGTAAAAGGGAGTCAATAAAGGGAATTTTCCCTTTCCCGATGATGCAGCATTAACATCCCCCTCGGAAAAAGGGGCTCAACACCTCATGGACGGGAAAAGCATCAAATGAATTGGGGCGGCCCATCAGCCTGAAGAAAACAAAATAATTTTCCCGGGATTTTTAAAGAGCCTCTTATCAACATTGGTAGTCATACGCAGTGTTGCCAATTTAGCACTTTTGGTGCTAGATTTTTCCTAAAATTTAGATAAAACCCCTACAAAAAATTTTGCACTAAAAAAAATTAGTTGCACTTTTTACCTTTTTTTAGTTTGGTATATGAATCAGAAAATCTCGACAAAAAAAACGAAAGCACAGAAAATTTATTCAACGGACCCGGGGAAGGGAATTTTTCTCAGTGGGGAAACAACTCTCTGAAGGCCCAAAAGTTTTGACTTAATTATGGCTGTAAAAAAAAAGGGGTTTAATTTTTAAAATATTTGTATTTTCCTTTGGATTCCCCAAAAGGGAGTTAATTCTTTTTTTTCATTTTGGCCTACACGCTCTGATTTTTAAAAAAACCCCCCCTTAGGGAAAGGGGGTGGCCCAAAAACTTTTCCCCCTTTAAAACCCCAAACCCGGGAAACTTTTGGTTTTTCCAAAAGGAGTTAATTTTATTTTCATTTTTTTGGGCCTACACCCCCTGATATAACCAATGGTTCCCCTTTAGGTTAAAAGGGGGGGGGTGGAAGGGGGGAAATTTAAATTTAAAAAAAAAAATTTCAGGCAAAGACCAGTCATTAGAATAAAATGGATAAATTTAAAAGTATTGGTTTTTTGCTTACAAATTATAACATGGAACCAGTAGTAAAAAAAAGCTACGCTCAAATGGTGATGACCAAAAACCCCCTTACACCCCTCCCCAGTAACAATGACCAAGAAGCTAGAATAAACGGGTTTATTAGAAACGATACATGGGCCAAAAACCAAACTAAAAAATTATCAGAGAAAAAATAGTCCCCTTGGGGGGGGGAAGAGATCAACTTTCCGATAGTAAAATAGGAGCTTTTGGGAAAGAGCCCTAAAAAAAGAAACAATTCCCCAATTAAAAAAATTCAACCCGGGTTTTTTTAAACCCTTTAACCCCCCCAACCCAGTTAATTGAAAAAGTGAAAACAAACCTTAAAAAACTACCCCGGGAAAAGGGGAACAAAAAGGAAAAAAATTTAAAAAATTTGGGGGAAAAAGGAAATTTTCCATTTACAGGACAAAACACTTAAACAGCATCATAAAAATTAGAAAAAAAAAATCAAAAATTCCACCATACAGGGGTTTATAAAAACAATAAAAAAACAAAAAAAAAGGTAATAGTCACAAAGGGACAAAAAAAACCCAGCAGCATCTTTATTAAACAAAGACAATAAAAGGGGCAGACACCTACTTTCCCGGGCCCAGCAGGGCTCTCTGGTTAAGCAGTTTGGGCATAAAAAAGAAATGAAAAAACCCCCGGTGCGGTACTGTGCAGGGCACCCCCAAAAAAACTGTGCCTTGGCCACAAGGAAAAAAATTCCAAACTCCCAACAGAACAGAAAATGTCCCAACTGAAAGGACCTCAAAAGCAAAAGATCCCTTTGGGCTGTCCAAAGTCAAAAAAGGAAACAAAAAAACAATAAAAATAATGACCCCCCAAAAAAAATAAGTGTAAATCCCCCTTTTTACAAACAAAAAAAAATTATACGTACCACCTCCTACAGCAAACAAGAGGAACTACACACCAACAGCACCAAACCCAAAGCAAACTATAATCACCTCCCCCTACAGATACCAAACAAGATGAAAACGGGCCCACCACAACAAAGATGTCACAGAAAAAAAAGACCAAGCAACAGAAAGGGGAAACCCAAACCCCAAACCTAAAGGGGAAAAAAAATTAATTACAAACACCCAAGAAATGGGGAGAAAATTACAACAAAAAATCAGAAGATTCCCCCAGGCGACAAGAAAAAAAAATGAAAAAATTTTGAAAAGAAGGGAAAAGGGAAAAAACAACACCTCAGGAAAAAAACAACACATAAAAGAATGAACCTAAAAATAAAAAAGGGCCAGACACAGAAGGGAAAAAAAAAATCAACAAAAAACATCGAAGATTCAAAAAAAACAACCCCAACATTGGCGGGCCCAACAGACAACAAAACCCTGAATCAACTAGGACCACTAGGCCCAGCCCAAAAAAAAGAATTAGAAAAGGTCCCTGAAAAACAAACACAATAACAGAAAACTATGTAAAAAAAATGCAAAAAAAGATATTAAAATAATAAAGGGAAAACAGCAGGGGGCCAGCCCAAAACTTAGCTTCCATGTGAAAAAGACCAAACCATAATAATGATGCTGCAGGAAACCTTGCTAAAGAAGAACCGGGGGTTTAAAGGGATCCCGGGATACAATCATTTAGAAATGATAGGGCTCAGGCCCGGGGGGAAAGGGTAGCCATGTTGGGCACAGGGCTTTTTAAAACAATGACTGGGAAATATTCAACTCAGAAAACATAAAAAGGGGATTAAAATAAAAAAAATAAACAAAATAAAAAAAAGGGGGATTAAAATTACCAACATTTAAAACCCCAAAAAGGCCCCACCAATGAAGACATTACAAAAATTTGGCAGACAGAATAACAAAACAGATCAAAATGGTGGAGTTTTTTAATGCCCACCACCAAGCGGGGACCCAAAAGATCAGGTGTGGCTGGAAAATTGTCCAAACTTCTGCGAAAACAAAAACCTGGTCACCCAAAATTTTGGGTCGTTTTGGGGAATCAATCCAATGGGAAATGGAAAGATTTAAACCACCTCCTCTCATCACCCCTTTTAATCTCACAGCAGCCAGTTGGAGACTCTAGAAGACCAATAGCCCACCTCCCAATCAAATAAACCTCAAAAACAACATACAATTAATAAAAAAAACACAAAACCCTATTTCAACTTCCAAAAAAAAAAAGGGGGGAACAATTTAGCCTAGAACTAATGACATTGGGCAGCAGGAAAATCAATACAACAAATGTAGACACACATGCAGAAACACTAACAACAAAAACCCCAAAATAGAAACCCAAAACACATCCAAAAAAAAACTGCCACCACCCAAAAAACATAAAAGGGGAAAAGCCCAGAAAACCAAAGAAAAAAAACCCAGTGCCTTGGTGGACAGAAAAATGCACAGAAAAAGTTAAAGAAAGAAACGGGGCCCTCTGGACAGAGCAAAAAGAACAAAACAGGGAAAAAAACAAAATACAGCCCAACTTAGAAATAAAATGCAAAAAAATTATATTAAAAGAAAAAAGAAGCCCCACTGGAGAAGCCTGAGACAATAAGCTTTAAAACATCAGGGAACAGTCGGGGAAATAACCCGAAAAACATAAAAGGGGGAAACAGAAAAACCAAAAACCTCCAACACTGAAAAATTTACCCAAAAAACAGAAAAAAGAAAAAGCCAATGCACCTCAAATTTCCCCACTCAATTGGCGCCAAAACCAACATTAGAGGAAATTAACAGAAGACAACAAACAAGGGGAACTGGAAATAACAAGCCCAAGAAGAAAAAACAAAACACCCCAACGAGACACCCCAGCTCAAGAAATAACTAGAGCTTTGGGGGGAGAAATCAACCCCCATCAGGTCCAGACATTCTTCTTTGCCATCATAAAAAAGGTACCCCCCCCAATGTGATAGGGATCATATCAAACCTGTTTAACCGGGTCTGGTCGGGAGGGAAAAAACCCCAAATTTATAAAACAGCTCCCATCATCCCAATACTTAAGCCTGAAAAAGGATAAAAGGATCCAACTAAATACAGGCCTATATCCCTCACATCACACCTGGGGGAAAATATTAAAAACCCAAATTTCAACAAAACGAATCACATTTTTGAACAAACAAACCCGTACAGCCCCCCCAAAAAAACCAAAAACGAAGCACCCTAGACCAGCTTATCAAACTGGGAACACGGAGGAAAAAGTCGGGTTCGAAAAGAAAAAAACTCTTGCTGTTTTTTGGATGGGGCCCAGGGGAATGATGAATCTGGAAAAGGGAGCATTAAAAAACCAGAAAGATGGGAAAACGGAAAAGGGTTTTTCCCGATACATCCCAAACTTCATGCAGGACAGATTTTCCAATCAAAATAAACAAGAAACATCACCCCAACACACGAACAAGAAAATGGCACCCCCGGGGATCTTAATATCACCCCTATTTACGATAATGGGTGAATGACTTGGGGTAAATTTTTACAGACTTGAAAAGTTTTTCCCCAGTTTGCAGAGGGTAGCAATATGGAAACGGGCAGAAACAAAAAAATACTTAAAAAGGGGGTTCAAGACAATTGGAAAAAAAAAGTAATTAAAATGGAGGGGAAGTGGGGTTTAAAAATTAATAAAAACCAAAACAGTAGGGAGATTTTTAGGGGGGAAATTAAAAAAAAAACAAAAAATTTAATCGGGAAAAAATAAAATTTCCCTTTTTAAGCAGGGGGTTTCCCTAGGCATGATACTAGTTAAAACCGGGTGGCATAAGCCCCATTCCCAAACCAAACCAATAGATGTGGGGGGCATTTTTAAATGCTAAGAATATCAAGGGTAATGGATGGGACCCTCAACCAACCTTGATTACCTTTAAAGGCGTTTATTAGGGGGAAAATTGACTCGCAAGTATAGTATACAAGTCAACGGCACCAACTAATCGGCCAAGCTAGACAGGACCCAAAACCCCAGGCTCATTCTATGGAAAGGGGGCCTTTAAAAAGGATCCCCTTGAAGCCTAAAGGGGGCCCTAGGGGGTTTACCCCCTTAGCCTAAAAAAAAAACTCGGGGCTCAACTACTGGGCTAAGGGGGGCAAAAAAACCCAAAAACCCCCAACACACGGCCATCCCAACCGAAGACAGTGAACAAGAAAAACTTTCGCAAAAATACAGGGGCGGGGGGGGGAAAACAAAAAATTGAGCGGGCCCAAATTCCCCCTCCTCAAAAAACCCAGTGAACAAAAAAATACAGCAGTAACCCACCATGGGAGCTCATCACCCCCCTCAGACAGACATTTTTTTTAAACCCAACCCAAAAGGGAAAAAAAAGGAAGCACAGAACCAGGGAAAACCCAAAGTCCCCCCAAACAAATACATCAAGCAACATCCCGAAAACGGTGCCCCAGATTTTCCCAAAATGGATCCAAGGGACGGACGAACCCCCGGGTAGGGGGATTTTATACCCAAATGGGGAAAAAAATGCTATAAAATTGGAAAAAAACAAAATCAGTATTCACGGCAAAAAGCAAACCCCTTTATTCTAAAACACGGGAAATTGCTACAAAAACTTTCCCCCAAAAACCCACTGTCCTCACGGACTCGATACCCGCTGTCCAGACCATATTAAATACCATGAGGGCCCAAAAGCCCGGACATCGTAGAAGCAATACTACATACACACAAAAGGGCTAAAATATGGGTTTTCATATTAACATCATGGGGATTCCATCACTTTGGCTAGTAGGCAATGAACAGGCAGACAAAAAAGGCAAAAAAAAGGTAAAAAACAGCTCTAGAAAAACCCAAAGAGGGATTTTGGGGCCCCGGGGAGATCAAGAGAAATAATCACCAACATAAAAACAACTTTTTGGGAGAGGCCGGGAACTCCAGCAAAAAGGGTAGACTCTTTGCCTTCTAAACCCCAGCAAAAAAGGGCCCAAACCGGGGGATGAGCTGGAAAACCCCTGTAAACGAAAACTACTACGGCGGGAAACGGGGGAAAGGGGAATTTTTTAGCCTGCGGGAAACCCCATAGGGAACCCCGATGGGGAAAACATACAAAACCCTTTTTATACCTCCAAAAATATCAGCAACACAAAAACACAATTAGGCAACACTTTAAAGATAAAAATATCAAGGGGAATAGGGCATATGCTAGGACAGGGCCTTTCCCCCGAAACACTGCAGCTGGTAAAAACAAACATAACAAGACCCAAGGAAATAAAAAACATGAGAGCAAAATCAGAAACCCCAAGTTAGAAAAACCTTCTTTTTTAAAACCAAAAAACAAATTGGGACCAACACCAAATGCCTTTTCCCAGGGCTGCCCCAAAGATCAACATAAAATGCCCTTATCAGGGCCGCCCCCAAGACACAAGCCCCTTTTCAGGGCCAAACACAATCAACGCCCTCAAAAAACCCTGCAGATGGTCACACAGTACAGAAAAGTTGGACGGACAAAAAACTAAAAGGGCCCCCCCATCACTCCATTACAAGGGCAAAAAACTGAGGGGGGGGGGAAGGGAGGGGGCCCTTTTTGGGACCAGGAAGGTTTCCCCAACCCAGACCATACCACCCCGGAAAAACCCGGGAAAAAAGACTTAGAGGGGGGGGGATGGGTAAAAAGATGATGGGGAGGGTTCAAAGGGGTTTGTTTTGGGGGGGAAGGGGGGGACGGGGACCCGGGTTGGGGGGGGATGGGGGGGGGTTTGGGGGGGGGGGTTTAAAAATGGGAAAAAAATAGTTTATAGTAGTTTATAATAGTTTAAATTTTCAAAAAAAAAATAGCTAGAATAAAGCAATTCTTACTCTATGTCCAGCATCCAAGGGCTGGGGGAATGCCAGAACGAAAAACCCCCAAATATTTTTTCCAGGCCCTTTCACAGTGCCCCACAGTCCCCCTAGGCAGTAGACCCCCCACAGACCCCCCAACCACCCGACTTGAGGGCCAGTCAGCCAAGATCACACATCCCAAATGTCCTTTTGGGAAAAACCCTAAACAAGCCCCCTGTCCTTATTGGGACAAACACTGAAAAGACCCATTTCCTTTTTAGGACAAACCTGAACTAGCCCCAATGTTTTTTTTAGGCCCACACACGGGGCCAAGACCCCCTTTTTTTTTTAAACCACCACCCCTGAACAAGCCCCAATTTCCTAATTAGGATACCCAATTCCATACCAGGACAAGCCCCGGCCACTTTGGCCACCCCAAAAAAAAAGGCCAATACGCTCTGATATAGCCAAAAAGACAGGTCTTAGGTTAAAAGGGGCGTCCCTGGGCCAAACCTAAAAACTTAATCCACCAACTGCCAAAACAACAACAACAACCAAGAAAAAATAATAGATTTTGGGATTCCCCCAAAAGGAGTTAATTCTTATTTTTCTTTGTTTGTTGGCCTACCCCGCTCGGGTATAACCCAAAAAGGGTTCGCCTTAGGTTGAAAGGGGCGTGCCTCGGCTTAAAAAACAACCCCTACTAAACAAACAAACCCAAGAAAAGGGGTGCCTTTTTTAAAAATCTTGTTTGATTTTCCCCCAACTTCTGTATTTCTCTGAGTTAAATAATTGCCCTGTTCTTAAATTCCATAATCATTTCCAAACCAACGGGGGTTTGTTCAAATTAAAAAGGAATTTTTCAGCAATGGAAAAGCAAACCAACGTATTCTTAAAAATTTCAAAAGGAAGGGTTAAAAAGATCCTGTTTTTGCAAAGTGGTTACTTGAATCCCAACTGATTCATCAAAAAGTTTTTTAAAAGTTTTTTTGAATGACATTTTAGCTAAGTTTTTTTTTAGCAAGAGGTAAAAAAAAAAGAAACATAAACCTTGCTGGTGTCAAAATTGCTTCTTTAAAATTTCGTTGCGGGAAAAAAGATGATAAGATATCTACACTTGAGGCCAATTTGCAATGTTTATTTGCTGTCATTCTCCTTCCCAAATTTTTGTGATCCCCCTTGGTAGACTTTGCAAAAATACTATATCGGGCAGTGAAATGGTAAAAAAAGTTAGGGTAAAATCAAAAAGTGTTAAAAAATTGTAAAGAAAAATCATTGCTCCTTACTTTAAGAAAATTTGACATGATCTTGTCAAGGGAAAAATTTTGTTTTTTACCTTTGGGTGAATCAACTAAAAATCCCTTTTAAAAAAGTTATTGGGATTTTTGTAATTTATTACAGTGAAAACCACAAGAAATAATTCATACAATCTTAATATGGTGTTACTAGACAAATGTAATGCAGATGCCATTTTTAAAAGCAGTCAAGAATGAATTAGATTAAAAAAATTAAACATGAAAAATCTTCGGGTTTGGCCAACCCAAAGCCAGTGTCATGAAAAGGGAAAAATAACGGTGTTTTCAAAAGTTGAAGGAAGGAATTCTGGATTAATCTTATTTTAAAGTGTGTATAAACCCCCATACAATTATCATTCCCCCCTTGTGCTGCATCATTGCCAATAAACCCCCAGTTTTTAGTAAGTGAGACTTATAAATGGTTTTCTAAGAGTTCACTGGGGACAAATTTCTTACAATCCTTTACCCAAAAAAATTTAAAGATAAAAGGGAACCCCTAAACCTTTAAATTTTTTTTGAAAAGGGGTTTGCAATTGAACCCCGCAATCAGCAAATTTTAAGCCAATGGGAAAAATTTCAGAAACCCTTTTAATTAACCGTTCTAATAAAAAATTTTCATGCCAATTTTTTCTGTATGAAATGTATTTGACCCTCAGAATGAGTTTTTATATTATTTTTCATCCCAAATTTTAAAACATGTTCAAAAGTGGGAAAAAACTTTTTGAATAAAATACTGCCCATAAAACAAAAATTTTTTTCGATCTATTTTTCTTTTCATCTATTGCTAACATGTTAGTAACCCCAAAAAAACATTTATCCCCTTGATCCTAAAACTAACATTGAAAATTTCCCGGGTCCAAATTTTTTTCTGGATTCTGAAATTTTAGAAAAATACTTGGGAATTGATAATTAGCCAAAAAAATTAATTTCTTTAAAAAAAATCACATCCCCAAAAAAACAAAAAACTTTTTTTATTACCTGTACAAAAAGCTGTAATCGTCTAGAAAACATTGATATTTTGAAAAAATAAGTTTTTTCTCAGTGCAAAATACATTGAAAATTTTAAAAAAAATATTATTCCCCCCTTTTGGAATTATTTCATAAATAAAAAAAATCATCAATTGGTTTAACACAACATCATACATTTAGTTACATGGACGATATTTCAACCACTGAGACATTTTGGTCTGAAGTTTGGGGAAATTTTTCAGATTCTTGGGGAACCCCCTTTAAAAACGTTTTCCTTTTGCCCCAAATTTATTAATTTTTCCAAATTCTAATGCTGAATTGGGAAAGGTTTTTTCCCGCAGCATGAATGTCGGGAAAAAAAAATGAAAAAAAAAAATGCAGCTGCCAAACGAATTCTTGCAGTAAAAAATGGATTAAAGAGGCCAAAAAAATGCTGCAAAAATTTAAATTACCTAAAGATTACCGCCAAAATTTTAAAAAAATGGACTCAAATGACTCAACAAAAAATTTAGAAGATGGGTCTGACTTCTCCCAAAATTTCGATGAAATACTATTGAGTTTTAATTAATACAACCAAAATTGGGGGTAAAAATGTTTTTTTTTTTTTCTAGCATTAAAAAAAATTTTCTAGCACTTTCGCACTTTTTCCCCCAAAATTTTAGCATTAAAAACCGAAAGGCAACCCCGCGACCCCAAAAAAAATTCCCGATGATGCATTCCGTTGCTCAAAGGCCCAAAAAAGATTGCAAAAAAAGACTTTTTTTAAATTACAATGAAATACTATTGATCTGTAATTAATAAGCAAAATTGGTTTCTTAAAATATTTTTTGGGACATTTTCTGGGATTAAAAAAAATTTTAAATTTTTCTCGCACTTTTTTAACCAAATCCCAGACTAAAAGGGTATTTACATTTTTCCCCAAACCCTTTGGGGGTTTGGGTTTGGTGGACAGGCAATGGATTTTAAAACCCAATTGTCAACAATTCGTGGATTACATTCATCTTTGTTTTGATGCACGGAGTGTCGATGTTATGTATGATCAACCCCATAGCCCTTGGGGATTCCATTGTGATCTGTCCTCCCGCCCGCAGCCAACCCAAAGTGATTTTTTTCATCGTACCCATGGGAAATTGATTAGTTTTCTTCTCTCTTTTAGGGTACCCCGATTTTTTATTTCAAAAAGCAGTGGAAAAAAAATATATTCTTTTAATTTTAAGTGTTACAGGAAAAAGACCCTTTTATCTTGGACACGAAGAGAACAAAAGATCCCCTTTCCCGAAAAAACCAAAATCAAAAAAACTTTTGATTCTACCCAAAAAAGAAAAAAAAAAATTGAGATTTTTTTTGGACATATAAAAAGACATAAAGGGCTGGAGAAAAACCATCATGGAAAGAGACAAAGGCAAAGAAAAGAAAGGGCCACAGAAAATGGTTCAGGATGTAACTGATGGTTTGAACATGACGGCTGTAGAGGGAAAAAAAATCTATCCCCCTTTAAGAGAAATTCCGGAGGACTGTTGGGGTGGCAAAGTTCTGCCCCAGGGCAAAACTTTTGGTGATGATGATGGTTTTTCCCCGTGGGTCAGTCATCTATAGTGTTTTTTGGGAATCGAGAATTCATCTCTTCTCCTTTTTCGGGGGGGTCAGCCAATGGATAGAGTTGAAAAGTCTGGTCGCCCCCTTAAAGGGGCCCCAACGAGGTTTTCATTTAAACCAAATCCACGTCCTGCCGGTTTCAAGGCTTGGTTGGGTTAGAGGGACCAGGAAAAAACAGCCAACATATAATTAGGTTTATCAATTAACATCGAACTGGCGTGTTGATTGCTGGACGGTTCTGGATTTGCTGAGGGACCTTTGACATGTCCGGGGTGCTATGATGATAATCCTCATATAACTATTCTTGATACGGTTAGTCGCTGGACCCGTTTGGGGAAAAATTGCGAAGGAGATCCCCGGGGAAATGAACTGTCCGGGTAAAATAAAGATATTTTAAAAAATGAAACTGAATATAGATCCCTTTTGTTATATTTACAATACCACGTCAACATCTAACGACCAATCTGTCCCTTACCATTCAATCCTTTTTATCTCATCTTTTTCCCGAAAAACAATAAGGCAGGGGATAAAAACATTACTGCAGAAATGCTCAAAGCCTTTTATGATCAATTTAGCCCGGGGCAAGAACTATTTTAAAAAAAAGTATGGGGAAAAATGTCCCCCAGATCAAGAAAGAAGGGAATAATTGTTAAAATCCCCAAGAAAAGGGGATCTCAAGATTGTAACAACTGGAAGGTTAATATTATCGGAATCATTCTGCAAAATCATTCGTAGGTTTTGGGGGCAGTGGATACAAACCCCCGAGAGGGAAAAAACAAACTGGTTTAGATCTGGGAGAAGCTGCTTGAAAATAATTACCCAGACTAATTTTGGAGGAACATATTGAGAAACAACATCCCCTATACTAAATTTCCCCTCATTTTAAAAAACCTTTTTTATAATCTAAAAGAATTTTCTGTGGAATATTCTGAGATCTATGGAATAATTAAAACAAAATAATAAACATTATTAAAAGCCCTATGATGGTTCACGGGGGCAGGGTTTCCCCGATGGTCGACCCAAGGAAAAACCTGAAACGAACTTTGCTAGAGAGGGGGGAAATATCGGTCTCAGTTCCATGGGAGAGGGCAGTTCCCAGATAGAGCGGTATGGAGAAAATTGCAGGCCCCATGTAAATTTTTAAAAGTACGGAGGAATTATTATTATTATTTTCCCTTTTTAACCACATTGCCCAGGGTTTACGGGGAAGAAGTTTTCATCCTTTGGCCGGGTGTTTCGCTTGACGTTTTCAGTCCATGCTTTTTGAGGACTTAAAAAATTTATCTATCCCAAATGTTCTTGGCCCCCTCTGTTAAGCCTGGTGTCGTTATTATAGGACTATTTTAAAAAAAAAGTGGTTCCATTTTTTAGATGGCCGAACCACTTGATTCTTTTTTTCGATTCTGTATTTTTATAATTTCCAACGATGCTTTGATATTCTCGTTTTCACTATCTCTTTTGTTTACAGCTTTTTGAATCTCATTTTTCATGTTGTAAAACTTTCCATTCAATATCAATGGGAAACAATGCACAAAATTCATAAAAAACAACCCGGGATTCGAAAACCTTGTTTTAAAATATAACTAACATTGTTTTTTTAAGGAAAAATTTTTTTTTATTTGAAAAGACACGTCTAATTTCAATAAAATTTTTGGACGTGTTTAAAATGGAAAAAACCCCTTGTTTCCAAATTGGGTTTGGTTCCTTTTTTATCCCGGGTTTTCCTTCGGGCGGGACCCGTTTTTGGAAGAAGTCCCCCTTTAAAGGTTTTGGGCCCCGGATGTAGGTTATTTGCTATTGCGCCCGCAGAAAATTTAATTATTTGGGAAAATTTAAAAAACGGTCAAGTAAAAAATCACTTTTCTTGGTCCAGGTTGTCAGTATTTAGACATTTTATCGTGGGGAAAACTGAAACCGGGGTTTCCCCAATATTTATTTAAATTTTAATGCTGCAACTTTCAATCCCAAAAATACATCAAACCAGTTGAGGTGTTTTATATTAAAACCAACACCTTTTTTCCTGGTTTAGGATAACCGGGGAAAAGAAACATGTTCGACATTTTTACTACAACATTCAATGATGGAGAAATATGTTGGGCGAAAAAGTTTTAGTGGAAAAACCCGTTAGACGTAGGGGTGTTTCTCAGGTCCTTCGACCGCTCTACGGTTTTTGGAGCCATAGCACCAAATATTGTGATATCTATATCGGGGTGGAGTAACCTTAAAACCCAAGAAAAAAACATGGCAATCTAGCGATCTTTAAACCGGTCTGAGCTTTTAGATCAAAAAAACGCTGTTGACGGTAACCCCAGGGCAGAAAATTGATAGTGGGTTTTTGTGTCAAACACAATTAGAACTGGAAGTCCCCAATGGGGTGTCAGTTCAACCAACCCGCCCGAAATTTTTTAAAATGTAATTAACCCGGTTTAACAGGGCCCCCTGCTCCGGGGTTTGGTCTGGTTTGTATATATTTAAAGACAACAAAGGAAAACCCCTTTTATTTACAGCGATGTCGGAATTTTAAAATTTTTTTTGGGTTTTTATCACCAATCGGGTTTCATGGTGATCAAACGGGCAACGCATTTGGATTCTCTGAAAAAGATGACACTTGCGGGTTGGGAAAAATATGGCAAATATGTCCCGATGATACATATGGGTTTTTTGTGGGGAAAATTTTTTTTAAAAACCCCGGGTGTATTTAAATTTGTATTGGGGCTTGTACTTTAGGATGTCAACCGGGTTCATGGGGCAATTTTCCCCCGTTGTGGGCACTTTTGGTGAAAGAAAATATTTTTTTGGGTCATGTTCTCCGTGTGTATGGCTCTGGGAAAGTGTGATAAAGAATTTTTTCCCGGGACTGGGAAAGTTCCCTTCCCAGATTTTGTTCCTTACGTTGTGTTGACGTATGCGACTCAAGAACTGGGAATTGCGATTTTTCATCCAGGGGGGCTTTCGGAAAAGCGCTTGACAAACCTAAAAGGGGTGCGTTGATGTTTTGGGGCAAAAAACTGGACATTTTTTCAATTTTCTCCAGGCACTTTCAAACAAAAATGTGAACTCAAATGTCCTTTAAACCCCTGGGTGGCGTCTGCAAGAATAACGCCATTGTCAATTTTGTGGTCCAGGCACTTTGGGCAAAATTAGTAAATTGTTCTAACGGTTGTGCTGACATGTAACAACACAAATGGGGATTGCACTTGTAAAACCGAATTTAAAGGTTACGTTGTTCAAAAAAAGGGAATTTTTAAAAAAAAATTTACGGGCTTTTATTTAAAAAAATTTCTTCAAGAAAATGAAATATGCTTTCTCTCCCTTTTGGGATGTATCGGGATTTAACCTTTTGGGTTATATGGTCTCAATTGTTTTGTCTCGTTGCAAGAACTTTTTCTTAATGAAGTCTGCAATTATGATTCTGGATACTGTTTGGGGTGTCCCGGGTACGTTGGAAATTTTTTCCCGGAAGGGAAGTATGGCGGGGAAAAATTTCGGGTCACAATGTCCCCGTCTAATTGCTCCAGAACCTGCTCTAACATTTGTTTAAAGTCACCAATGGTCTTTTCCAAAGTAAAAAAAAAATTTTAAAAAGGTTTTTTGAAAAATCGTCCATGGATGGGTTTTGGGAAAAAATTGTAACAATCCTGTTCAACGTTATTTACAGAAATTTTTTCCTCTACAGGAACATGTTTTTTGTGTATGGAAGGTCGTGGGACCCCGAAAGGACCGTTGAACAAATTTTATATACAATTGTTAAAGGTTTTTTAAAAAAAAAAGGGGTTTTCCACCACTTTTTATTTCTGCGATTAAAAGGTTTTTGGAAAGTATGTGTTTGGGTTTTAGGAAAAAAACCCGTTGTTTGGTTCCCACTTTCCGGTTTTCCCCCTTCTTGTTTTTTTGCATTCCTGGAGGAGGAGATGACATGATTATGGGAAAATGATTATATCATGGGAATGATGAGATCTAATCCACATTAAATATGATACAAGTATTGCCATAAAAAATTTCATATTTTTTGGTTTTTTTTCTCTCTCTTTCTGTACCTTTTTAAAAACCGGTTGGGGAAAAATTCCCCCAATCAACTCACCCTTTTAAACTTCCCATCGTTATATAAAGGGGCTTGCAGCCGCCTCCCCTTCTTACATATTTAATCTCTGCCTTGGGAAACTCTTCTCCCATATATTTTAATCTTTCCCCTTTCCTTTTCTGGGGTTCCAGAAAAGGAAACCCTTTGTTATTTTTCCCTATTTTCAAAATATTTCCCGCGGGAATTGTTTTTGTTTTGGGTTTCCCCGGGAATTTTGTCTTCTCGTTTTCAATAAACCTTTATTTTTAGCCCTATCATACCATCTCATTCCATGTACTCTGCTCAAAATCAGTTAATAAATATTTGTATGTGTATTCCTTTTTTGTTTTAATCAAATTTTTGAAATCTCACTACACTTTATACGAAGAACAAATGTGAAAAAAAAAGACACAACCCCGGAACAAATATTTCCATAACCAACCGAGCACTATGGGGCCCGAAGACTGTTGTCTGCTGGGGTAATTTTTTTTCCCCTCAAACCAAATGGTGTTTCAACCCGTAGAAAAAAATATTTGGAAAGAAGAAACGGGACAGACCTATCTTGAAGCCCCCCAGGAATTTTCCCAAAATCCGTTATAAAAATATTATTGGTTTTTTTAGTTTTTCCAAAACAACAGAAAATCATAGCCAAAATATTGTAACCATTTACTACTTCGTTTTAGCACATTTTTGGGTGACGTCATGAGCTTCGTTTGAAGATATTCTATATATAAAATGTAGTGGTACTTTTTAAAAAAATCTTGTGGGTTTTTCATGTTTCTTTTCCCCTACACCGATTAAACCTTTTAAAACTTGATAAATTTGACTAAGATATTTATTTGTAATTTTTCAAAATTTTTATTCATTTGTGAATAACTTTTATCTTTAAAAGACTAAAGCAGATAGCATTATAGATAGAATAGGTTGTGAAATTATCGCTCTATGTGTTTGTACAAACACTTATCAAAAACCCCCTTTTTAACCCTATTTGTGATGTGTATGTGATCCGATTTAAGCATTTTATGTTAACCAGTTTATGCGCCTTTTTCTTTCACATCTGATTTCTGCCATGCGTTTTTTTCCGGGGGCTTCCCCAGGCCCTTACCTCGGGACCTCTTACGACATCCTTGCGGTCGCAGTGCTTTCCTTTTTTTGCTCCACTTGCAAGCTCCGCCGCCAAAGGGGGGATCTGTTTTATAGTCAAGCTTTTTTTAAAAAACCCCGACTTAAAACTCTTTTTTTTGTTTGCTGGGTGGTTGGTTCCTAAGCTGGGGCTTAGTAATACTCATGAAAAATGGGAAAAAAGAAATTAAAACCCAAACTGGGGGGTTTGTAAAACTCCTGAAAAATGGGTTTTGAAAAAATAAAAGTATGGGTTTGAAACCCTTTTTTGGTTAACTGGTTTTCTTTTTCCCGGGAAACCTAATACTTTTCATTCCCGCTTTTGATCGTTTATTTTTAAAGGTTCTTCAAACAGGCTGGCTGGCTCTGCCGCTATATCAGAGGGCCAGCCAATGAACAGAGCAACACCGTAATCCTTATAAAGTGTGAAGAAACCCACCAAACCCTTTGGGTTTTCCCAAGGGGGGGCCGCCCGCCGGGGCAGGGGGAAGTTTTCAAGGGGGGGCCCGGGGAAAAGAAAATTTTGGGGGGGTTGAGGGCCATCAAGCCCCCCAAGCCGAAAAATTTTAAAAACACCCCCGGGCCTGCCCACCCCCGATTAATTTTTGCAATAGACAGAATTTTATGATATTGTCCCGGTTATGTTGGAATCAAAAAAAGAAAAACCAGACAATTGATGTAAATATTTAAAAGTTTTATTAATCACCCCCAAAAAACTTTTCAATGTGTCTACTTTTTCCCCAAGATTTTTCAAAATAAAGCTGGAAACCATCGCGATTAAAAGACATGTGAACAAAAAACCCCTGGGGAAAAATGAAAATGTTTGTATGTTTTAAAATTAGGGTCAACATTCGGGGATGTCCAACTTTGGCTGGATGGGTTTTAACATCAGTGAATGGAAAAAAACTTCTTGCTTGCAAAAAAATTTTTTGGGGCCCCGGACAAAGGGAAAGAAAAAAAAACAAAGGGAAAACCAAGTCCGTTGTTTGGATCATTTCATAAACAGGATATAAATGAAAAGAAGTATTTCGGACATGTGAAAACAGTGATTTGGGGGAAAAACAAGATGAAAGGCATGGTTTCTGGTGGGAAATTTCAAAAACAGACACGTTTTGAAACACAGGGGAAAAAGATTTAGGGGAAAGGGCCAAGAAAACCTGGGGGGAGGTTGGGGGACTAATTAAAAAGGGTAGGTAAAACATGGAAAAAAAATTGGAAGGACGGAGGGGAGGAAAGGGTGGAAAAGTTTGGGTTAAACCCCCTTTTGCTCCTTGGGGGGTTGGCCCAAACCGTGGTTTGGGGAAAAACAGTTAAAAGGATGGGTTTTTGGTGGGGATCAGGGGAAAACCAAGACCAAAAAGGGGGGTAGACATTAAAAGGGAAAAAGGAAAAAAGGGTTTGAAAAAGGCGGGGGGAGCTTCAAAAACAGTTTTTCGGAAGGGTTTTAAAAAATGAATGGAAATGCTCCAAGGGTGTTACAGTAAAAGGGGGATGGGTTTTTAATACGGTCCTAAATTAAAACGTTTCTTGGGAAAATTTTAAATTTTCAACTGGGAGATGGAACCATTACAAAGTTTAAAATTCCCAAAGGGGGGCGTTCCCTTAGGACGTTGCTCTCTTTTAAAACCCTCTGAAATTCACTCTGTCTCTAACCAGTTCAACCCTTTGCCCATGGTTTTTATTCATGGTTTCTTTAATAACTTTTGGATCTTTTCTTGGGGCTGCCTCCGTCCCGGGGCCCCCGCCCTCTAGTATTGCCCCTTTTTGCCTTCTGGGCCTTTTATGTGACCAAAGTATGTAATTTTTTTTGTATAGTATTTTTTATCAGTCAAAATTTTCTTTAACATTTGGTTCTTTTTTTTTTTACATTGTGTTCTTTCTTTTTTTGTCTTTTTTATTCTAGGATCTTTCTTAAGCCCTTTTGTTTCGAAACTGGTTTTTTGTTCTTAATTTTTTTTGTAATAGTCCAATTTTGGGAAAAAACCCAAATGAAAGAATTCAAATACCTAGGAAGCATATTCACGAAAAAGGGAAAAATGGATAGAAAAAGAGATATACAAAAAAGCAAATGCTGTAAACCATTTTTCCCCCTTTTAACTGATTTGTTCCCCTGGAACACTGTATTTTTTCCTTTTTATCTGCCTTTTTCCCCCTCCCTTTAAAAAACGGGTAATATTGCGTTGAATTTTTTTTAATTTTCCCGGTTTAGCTTTATATCAAGGAAACTAAGTAGAAAAATTAAGATAAAAAATCCAACATCTGGTTTTTACTAGAAACAGAAGTGAGACCAAGTTTAATTTTCGTTTTCGTTACCCCTTTATTAAAAAAAAAAGTCTAACAATTCAGTCTAGGGAAAAGGTTTTTTTCCCGCCCCGTTCTGCAGTTTACAGCTGCAGGCCCCGAGATTGGGTTTCATGAAGATTGATACTGATAGGAAAACCCGGTGGCAAAAGTTTTTGAAATTTTTAAAATTTAAAAAATACTAGTAATTTTTTCCCAAACCCGTTTAAAAGGGTTTCCCCCGTCAGGTTCCCTGGGGTTTCAACCCAAAAAAAAAGTTAACAGAACCTACACAGTCTTTTTGGGAAAGTTATATAGTTTCATGTTGGGGCTATTATTCATATCTTTTGTTTTTTTTATTCCCGGAAATTTCTAATTTACCGTGATTATATATTATGAGACATGAATGTTTTTGTATGTGAAATCTTCAATTTTTACAATTTTTTAAAGAAATTTTTTCAAAGATAATGTTTGCAATTTAACAGTTAGTAAAAACCCTATATTCCGGGCCCAAAATTTTCTTAATTTTTTTGTATTCCCAAAAGGATTACTTATATAAAAAAAACAGTTACATGACTTTTTTCACCAAAATTTTCCTCAAGGCCCTTGGAAGCTGGATTTTTTTCCCCACAATTTCAATTAATTTTTTTTTTACATGCTAATATTTGTCATGCACAGTCCAAAAAACATTTTAATTTTTCAAAACAATAAATATTTTTGAAAATTTCATTCATTTATCTTTTTTAAATTTTATAAAATAAGTTCAACTTTTTAAAACATATTTAGAAAAAATATTTTAATTTAACTAAAATATGTTTGCAAAAATTTTTGGGAAACTAAAAAAAAAATTCCTCCAGGGTAAAAACCGGTACTGAATCCCGTTAAGGCACCTAAAAATTTTAAAAAGGCAGCTGGGAACAGATGATCAAAAGCACTTTTTTAAAACTTTGGGGTTACCTGGGCCCAACTGGGGGTTTTAGCAAAAGGGGGTCCAAAAAATTTCTATAGAAATGGTTTTCCTTGGAAAAAATTAAAACCCAAAAACACAAAAAAAGAATCACCCAAAATCAGCATAAGAAAAAAGTTGGAAAAAAACCGTGTTTAATTACATAGATAAACAAAAAAAATGAAGTGGTTTGGGCCCCTTAATAAGAATGCATCCAAAATCCACGGGATCGGGGTCTTCTTTCCGGGCATCGGGGAAAAAAGGCCAAAAGGGAAATACCGGGAAAAATGATTAGATGGCGTAGAGAAACCTGTGAAAAAAGGGAAAGATAACAATCACACAAGCCACCAGAACAGCGCAAGACAAAAACGAGAAAACCACGACACTGGGCAACAACCCCTAAAAAGTGTGATGAAAAAAAAGGAAAAAAAATTTATGATTTAAAAACCCCAAAAAGGGCCCCTGGGAAAAAGCATGCTCTCAATATTTTTTTAATTTTTTAAAATTTTGCTGGTATTTATCAACAGAGAAAATAGAAAATGGAAAGTTTTTAATATCTCGGTTTCCCCTGTTTTGAAAGGTGAAATAAGATGAAAGAAAATAAAAAAAAACAACATAGCTTGGGAAAAAAATTAAACAACTAAACAACAGTTTGGGTTTAATAATAGGGAAACTTTGGGCCTCAGTCGACCTGAAAACTTGGGGGGAAACCCAACAGATCTGGAAAACTGACTGCCCCGTTTTTGGTCCCCGTCATTGCCCCATGAAAAGATGCAGAAGAAGGGGGAAAAGTGAAAACAAAGAACAGAATACTAAAAGCATGCCATTTCCCGAGTAATGTGGGGGTTGGGAAGGGATGGGGCATTTAAAAATGCAATGGAAAATAAAGGTAATAATTCCCCTTTGTACCGTTATACTTTCATAGGGCCTGCAAGAATTTCTCCCCTATCACTTATCCCGGGCAACTTGCCCAATTTCCCCCATGGAATTTTGGGCCCATATTTCTGCCCTCTCTCGGGAAAATTCTTTTTAGGGTCTCCTTTGGGCGACCTCTCTTTCTTGGGAAACCCCTTCCCCACTTAATTTTGGGGTATTCTTGATCATTTCCTCGGGGGAAAATATATCTCTATCTTTTTTTTTTTCTTATAACAGTTGTCACTTTGTGGTTGGCCCGGGCATGTCTTTGGGTTTCATCACTTCTTCTGGGAAATTTGTTCCCTTTTTATTCATTATTTTTCGAAAATCTATTTTCCCAAAAGCATTCAACGCTTTTCTATATTTGGGAGTCATTTTACAACCTCGCTGGATATAAAAAGGGTTGATAAAATTTGAATTGGGAAAAAGGGGTTTTTGGTTTAAACAAAATTTAGTTCCATATTTTATTTAGGGGGAACATTCAAGAAAGTAATTTTTGGGTTTTTCAAAATCAAAAACAGTGAATTTAAAACAACAACCCTTTCGACCCAAAAAGGCCTTTTTTCCCAAAAAAAAAAACAAACAGGAGTGACAAATTAAAAAAAAACACAAATGGAAAAAAGCAAACGTATCTAAAAAGGGAAAAACTGGAATAAAAAAAGAATAACGAAATAAAAGTAACACAAAAAAAAGGGAAAAGAAAAAGGAAAAAAAACAATGAAACATCTAGTAAATATATAACCGGGTAATCCAAAATATACCCATATAGATTAAAAAGCATGGGAAAGAAAGTACTAAGAAGCATCAATGTAATTCAATGAAAAATAAACCCACAATTTTGCCCAAAACATGGGAAGAAAAAAAAAGAACTAAGAAAGGCCCCTTCCCGGGCCCAGGGGGTCGCAAAGGCCCAAAAAATCCCCGATTCTTGGGGCAAAATCACTACGATCATCGGGGGGAACATTTATCGGATGGCTGTGCCCGGGCATCGCAAGCTCCCTGGTGGCCAGTATCATTGAAATGGGTAGCCACAGGGGGCACAGAGAGGCGTATATCGCGCAAATGTTGCCGAATCGGTCACTAGTTTCCCGCCGGGTTTAATATAGGACTTGTTTCACCGCTTTTCGAAAAATGGCCGGAAAAATATTACGGGACTTGCCCTGAAACTGTCTTCAAAAAACGAACTGGGCCGGAAAAATTACCGGGGTCTGTATTACCTCCTTTTTGTTTTTCAGCGCCGACAACCTGGAAAAGGGGCCAAAAAAACTATGGATATTAGGCTTTAGGGGACTGTGAACCCCAAAATATCCCCAAGGCTTCTGTCCCGTCTGTTTCGCCACCAAAAGGGTAGTGTTGGAAGATTGGGAAACCCCAGGATCCCGACTGAAGAATGGAGGTAGGAATAAGACTTTCTTCCGGGAACTATAAAGGGGGGAAAAAAGACAAATTCACCCCGTCAATGGGAAGTTTTTATGCTGGTTAGAGAGGCCCCCGGCGAGAAATTTTTTGGGAAAGCGCCGCATAGGAAAACAAGACCTTATCTGGGGTTGGGGGTTTACGAAAAAAACCAGCATCTCGTGGCTTTTTTGGGAAAACTCGTCCCGCTTTGAAGGGGACGAAAGGGAAAGTTGGGGAATGGTAAAAGTCCGGGCAAGCCTGGGGGGGGGAAAAGGGAAAACTATTTGCATGAAAAATTTTTTTGAGCGGTGTAGTGATGGTGGATAGGTTTATATGATGGGGATGTCAAGAAAGTTGACAAAGAAAGGGAGAGATGGAGAAAGTAAACCGAATAGCCCGGGTTGAAGACTTAAGAATTTGAAACGTGACAATCCTTATTCAAAAAAAAAAATTTTGCCGGTTTTTTTGCGCGATATACGCCAATGCTCGTGACCCCGTAACCACCCATTTCCCAAAGATACTGGCCATTCAGGAGCTTCGTGTCCCGGTCACAGCCATCCAAAACATTTCCCCTGAATGATCTAGTAGATTTGCTCTGGGAGAACGGGTTTATTTCTTTGTATGGTACCTTAGACCACGGGTCAACCATTACATTCTTTTTTTTAGTTTTTCTCTTTCCCATGCTTTTAATCTATATGGGTTTTTTTTGCATGTATTACATTCTTATGCTTCTTAGTACTTTCTCTTCATATGCTTTGTAATCTATATGGGTATATGTTGCATGTATTCAAGTTATATATTTACTAGATGTTTCATGTTTCTTTTCCGTTCTATTCTGTTTTTGTGTTACATTTATTTCGTTATTCGTTTATTCCAGATTTTCCTTAGATACGTTTGTACTTGGTCGTCCATTTGTGTTTCATTTTAATTTGTCATCGTCGCCATATTTTATTTAGACTTTTAAAAGCTGATGTTGCTTTGCCAATTCGTATCATAATTTCTTTTAACATTTCCGGTAATCAAAATTGCTACCTAAATAGGTGAACTGCTCTGTTATTTGTATCATTTTAGATTCCAGTGTGATATCTGCACTACTTGCCATAGGTGTCTTTATTATATTTGTTTTTCATAGTTTATCTGCAGTCCAACTTTTGATGCTATAGATGACAAGTTGTCTGTTTTCTTTGCATATCTTGGTTGTTTCTACTTAACAAGGCAATATCATTTGCAAAATCCAAATCTTCTAGTTGACTATTTTCTACCCATTCGATGTCGGGTTTCTGCCTATGCAACATTTTCATTTTCATGACACTTCATTTTCTGTCATGACTAGTTTTTCTATCGTTTGATGTCAGCTTTGTGGTTTAACACTGATACCTTCTTCTTTGCGTTCGTTCTTTACGACCAATTTTAATCACTCTTTGTGAAAGGTTTGATCTTTACAAGAACATGTACACGTTGCACATCGATTTGGTAGACCCCTAAACGCATAGAAGTGTACATGTTTAGGACATGTGCATCTGATTTCAACCAAACCTCCTTAGTCACCTTTTACGGCATGCGTGACAGGTAACAGTGGTTCTATTTTTCCACCCCAAATTTGAGACTCGCTAACCGCTTGGGCGTGGCACTGATGTAATAATGTTGAGAGAAAGATTATGATTACAATGTTCGTTTCAACCTGTCTAAGATGGATGCTTAATGTAGAAGTAAGAAGAAAATTAAAAAACTCTAAATGTGTCAACTATAAGTAAAATTAATAAATAGAAAAATAAAGCAAATTAAATTAATGAAATGAAAATGTGGCATATCCCAAAGGACGTAGCCATCAACCACAGTAAAAAAGTCGTTGATTTTCTAGCACCCTTATCGTTCAGTAGTTTGCCATTTTTCTGAATTAAATTAATAACAGTGTTTATCCTTAGTATGTTTCCCATACATACATACTAATGCTACATATAAGAATGGAAAATTGAGGTATTTTGGACATAAAAAACATGAAGTGCTGGAAAAGACTATCATGGAAGGAGGCATACCGCCAAAGAGAAGAGGAGGAAGACCAAGGAGAAGATGGATTCAGGATGTAACTGATGGTTTACAGAGGCGGGACATCTGACCTATGAGCGAATAAATTCTGGAGGACTGTTGGAGTGACAAAGTTCTGCTCAGGACAAGCTATTTGATGACGATGATGTTTGTCCCCATTTATGAGTAAAATTAGGTTGATTCTTTACAAAAACTTACTAACGAGAATTCACTCTGTGTGTATGTGTCTGTGGGCATACATATGTGTGTGTACATATATTCTGGTTATTATTGCTGTAATATGGTTCATGTACATATTTAAATATATATATAGTGTAATATGATATAAACATTAAACATAAGGGAAAGAGGCACTAGGCAGACTACTGTCTCAGATATAAAGATGTCTGCAAGGCAGTCAATGAAAACTTTTCTATAGGTCCCAGGACATGTGAAAAATTAGCTATAGTCTGTCCATTAATTCGTGAGCACGGTTGACATTGATTTTCTCGAAAACTGCCTGTTTGATATCAGTGATTTTTGCATGAGCCTTAGAATATACATGACGCTAAAATAAAGCTAACCAGTAGTCCATAGATGCTACGGATTTTGCACATCGATTCCTTTGATCTTTTATGACAATTGCAAATACGGGGGCTCAAATTTTGATTTTACAGTAATCCCTAGAATTTGTCCATGTCAATTCTATTCATAGGTGTATTCCATATTAACTGATAGGTCAAATTGAGTGTGTTGCCCTTATGTGCAATCGTGAACTTGGATACAATATGCAACAGTTAGTCCTCCCCTTCGGTCACCATTAGACCCAGCGCCGGATTAGCCTAGTAGCAGAAGTAGCAAATGCTACTGGCCCCGCGCTTCTAGGGGCCCTGCCTATGTGACAGATGAAAATGGGAAAAATAACCAGATGTTATATAAAAAACACGCAAGCTGTCTGAATTTTTAAATGTCGTGTGATGGTGCTGAATCCAAAGAAATCGAAGCAGAAAATACAGAAGACGTGCCCACGTGTAGTAGATGAAGGCAGTGCTATAAAGAATCATAATTACCAATATTACCATTAAGATCAGCAACTCTTCACGATTTAGCCACATTTTTCAGCAAGACAAACTGAAATCGAATGTACAGCAAGTCCTCCCAATTTAGCCATATTATCTTCAAGCCAAAGAGAGGTAGAAAGCACATCACATGCTTCTAATGTAGCAACATCATCTACAAGCCAAAACACAACGAAAGTAATATTACTCAAACGATATTGGTGAATGGCCAAACAACTTAAATCGAGATTATTGGATTGTGAAAGAAAGTAGCAAAGTGCTACATATGAACAGTGATTTCAGTCTAAAAAACAAAAAAACATATGATAAAGAAAACAATCACGATTTTGTCGAAAGTCGTTTTTCACATACACGCATGCACCAACAAACAAAACTCACGTGAGAGATTGGTTGTGTTATACAGAAACTAAAGGACAACTTTCTGTTTTGTTGCAAAGTTATTGATTTAGGCTGTACCATGAGTGACTGTGTATTTGGAATACTCCGGCAGTTAAAATCTATTACAGCAGAAGAGATCTTGAAAAGAACTCCAAATATTGTCAGCTCTTACAAAGAGGATTTGGAAGAAAGCTAGGCAGAATTTATGGTTCACTGAACTTAAAATTAAGGGTAGCTCCTATTAGCAACGAAAAGCATGAGGCTCTTGAACTGCAATTTATAAACTTAAATGGAAAAATTCATTAAGTCGTGTTTCCCAAATGTGAAATAGTCTTACGAATTTATTTGTCTTTAATGATTCCCAACGCAGCGAGACGTTTTTTCAACATTAAAGGTATAAAGTAGTTAAGAACAGATGGGAAAGATCATCTAAATAACCTCACCTTAATGAACATTGAAGTATTCTTAGAGAAATTGATTTGTCAGTGCTATTCTAAATTTGCTCACATTAAATCGAGACAATTTTGTTTATAAAAGTTGTGTTTTATTTTATTATCAATAAAACTAGGACCCGCCTAAAATTGCTACGGCCCGCGCTACCCTAATCCGGCACTGATTAGACCCCAGGGTGTCTTAACAGGTTTCCTAAGAACACGTTGTTTTGTCGTCGCAACATTTTCAGAGCTCGTCCTTATGACATCATGTCAAAGTTCAATTTTCTTTTCCTTCCTTGGACATTAGTGCACTTTGTTCTGTTTTAATCCATCGGAAAAGGATTCTCTTTTCCCAGACCAAGCGCAGTTGCGTTCGTTTTTTCAGGGTTATGAATATCGAAATAGATGACCTCTCTTAGATTCCCTACGAGTGTTGGTATAGTAAAACTGTAACCTTCTGCATTGTTATAAATGTCACTTCAACTCATATGAATGTGATATCAATGTCATTTGATAATAACAAATATGATAAAACTTCATACAAATAGCAAAAACATAACTATACAACGGTATCCAATTATAACGTCATATGCTTTCCGCTTCCCAAAGTCGACTAGTTAGGTGCACGCGAATTCGTGAAATTGTTGTTTTACGATTTTCCAATTTACCATAATGTTTTTTTAGAACAACGCGTCTGTGTACCGTAGATCTGTTACTATTGTGTACAATCCGTGAGTTGATTTATATTACCTGAAGAAAAATATTTCAAACTACATCAAATTTTCTTGGAAAAATATTTTCAGCTCATGGTTTTCTAAGGCTGCTTGCAAAAATCACTGAGATCCAACGGGTAGTTTTCGAGAAAATCAATTTCAAACTGCTCACAAATTTATGGACAGATAAAAGACTGAGTTGTGTGGAAAGCGATATTGCTGCAAGAAGCAAGTCTTTTGGGAAAGAGGTTTATGATGAGCTGAAAGACAAGAAAAAAAGAAACCAGAAGTTGTCACAGTAAACACGGCAATTGACCGTCCGTAAAGAAGAAAGAGTCTATATATATATATATTTTTGTATCATTACATATGGCCTCAAGGAGTTTCTCCATATCGCTTTGTCCGTCCTGGGTTAGCTAATAAATCTTAATGCCACTGGGGTTATTGCAGAGGAAGTCGATCATACAGGTTTGCTTCCGGGTGAGGATGGAGGTTAGGGCAGTTACTGGCTCTTTTTTGGGCCTTATTGGCTCTCTGGACTGTTTACTAGGGCCGTTGTTGTATCTCTCTCTCCCCGATCGTTATTTGTCGGTCATTTTTGATCATTCTAGTTGTGATATAAAACAGCCTTGCAATAACGTTTGTTTTACGTCACAGTCTTCCGTACCATTTGGAGCTCTTTGCGCCTTTGGCGACGTGTTCCATTTCAACCAGCGTTACTGGTTCGCCCCGTTAGCCTTTGGCTGTCCCATCCGACCTGCATGCGCAGGTTGTTGTTTATCGACCCAGTCAATCTTTAAAGATCTAAAGGGCAAGTTTGGTATGGTGGTGTCGTCTACGAGTTTAGCCTAGATCGGTTATCAATTATATGAGACTATCATCAGCTCGGACATTCCATAGGCATGAGTGCTCGGTCTCCCCTCGGCAAATCCATCAGCGTCCAGTCCCAACAGCAGTTCGATGTTGATTAATTAATCTTTTCATTTTGATAATTATTTTCCGGCTGTACAATATGGACACCATCTCTCTCAATCTGGTCATCTCGAGGGGATATTCCAGATGCTTACGGAATATACTGTCCTGGGCATGCGTTTGTTTATGGTAATGAGGGGTGAGAAGATGTGCTTCGATTTCGTGCATTGCCTGTTAAATAGATGTCAAAACTGGATATACGCGTTCTCTGGAAGGAAAGCTCAAGACAACCAAAGAATGCATGGAGTAGGATTTCCCATCAAAATAATGCTCACATGTAGGGAAATTCCTTGAACGCTCAGACCTATTATCCCTTAAACTCCGCACAGTAACAGGCCCGGTCATCTCTTCGGTGTATACGCACCAAACTACCTCAAAGCCTGACGTAAAAAATAAATTTTATGAGGAGATACAATCATAAATCAGTAGAATTCCCAAACAACACCTATTCTAATGGGACTTCAATGCCAGGTTGGGGCCGATCACAACTCTTGGCCATCTGCTTTGGGAAACATGGTTTGGAAAAAATTTAAAGAAAATGGACAACGGCTACTGGAGATATGCAACTACAAAAAACCTTTATCACAAAACCCTTTCTTTAATACCAAACCCTGCCACAAGGTGTCCTGGGAAAAACCCACGTTCACATAGATGGCATCAAATAGATCTAGTTATAACGAGGCGAAATGAGATAAACAGTGTGCTCAGCACTCAGCTACCATAGTGCTTACTGTGACACTGACCCTTCACGATTAGTAAAGTTAGGCTGAAAATAAAAAAACTCCACCATTCGAAGAGGAAAGGGTGTCCACACATTAACACCGAAAATACCCAAACCAGAATGGTACACGTTCTGCAATACATTAGGAAGCATTCTCCAAAGCACACCAAAAGGAAATGCGGGAAACAAATGTCCTACATCCCGGGGCGCCATATATATCGCCAAAACCACCTTTGGCACCGAGATAAACAAAACCTGATTGGTTTGCTGCAAAGATATTAGAGTTGGGTGTCATAAGAAAAAAGAACTGCCCTTCTGAACCATAAAAACAATCCAAGCGCCAAGTCACTCCTTGCTCTTAGATCTGCGGAAGTGTCACACAAAAACAGCAGGCGATGCCAAACGACTACTGGCGGGTTATGTAGAAATTCCCGCTCTCCTTTGATACAGGAAACATAAGGGGTGTTCATGAGAGCAAAGGGAAAGGGCCCTTTGGCCCAGTTTTCAAAGACTGCACCTCTTAAGAAAAAACAGGGGAAGTTCTAATCGATCGCAAAAAAAACAGATGGAACGCTGGGTAGAAAATTATCTAGAGTTATATTCCCCCCAAAATATTGTAATGACATCGCGTTTGATGCATAAGCTCTTTTCCCACCTGATCACATAGCCAGATGCCCTCGAGACGAAATCAGTATTGCGATTGACACCCCGGCAAAGGGAAAGCAACTGAAGGACGCATCCCCCGAAGTAATCAAATGTGGGAACAAACTCTCCTGACCAGTCTGCATGATTATTGCCTATGCTGGGAGGAGGAGAAGTGCCTCAGGGCATGAGAGATGCAAACATCATCACCTTGTATAAAAATAAAGGTGATCGTGGTGACTTTAAAAACTACCGGGGGTACTCGTTGCTCAGCATCGTGGAAGGTCTTTGCACGCGTTTATAAATAGGTTACAAAAGCTAGCAAACCAAGTATACCTGAGTCACAATGTGGATTTAGATCCAACAGATCCACTACTGACATGTTATTCTCATTGAGACAACTGCAGGGGAAATGTCCGAACAACGCATGCCACTGTTCATTGCCTTCATAGATCTAACAAAGGCATTTGACCCCAGTGAAATAGAGATGGCCTTTGCTTTTTGGAAAATCAGCTGCCCTCCCCATTCTTAAAATCATAACATCATTCCATAACAACATGAAGGGGCAGGGGATGTTTGATGGGACCTCCTCCAGCGCTTTGCTATCAACAGCGGCGTCAGCAGTGCGTACTTACCACACTCGGATATTTTTCTCCTACTTTCTCCCCTGCTGAATCCCCCGAAGAAGGAAATTTCTCCCCCAAGATCAGATGGAAAATTGTTCAACATGGGCGATCAAAGCAAAAAAAAAGTCCAGAGTCACATCAGGAACTTCTGTTTGCCGATGATGCACATTAACATCACATACAGAAGAAGGCTACAACCTCATGGAAGATTTGCTGTAGCATCAAATGAATTCGGCTTGACCATCAGCTGAATAAACAAATATAATGTTCAGGGTATTAGCAGAGCCCATCTATAATCATTGCAGCATACAGTTTGCCAATTGCACTTTAGTGCTGAATCTAACACTATTTTTGTGATCTAGCACTACAAATTTAGATCTAGCACTAACACCAATTTAGCACTGAAAAAAAAATTAGTTGCGCTAGCTTCTTTTAGTTTGGATATGAATCAGAAAATCTCGAAAAAAGAAAGAACAAGCACAGAAAATTTATTACAACAGATCCGTAATGGGAATTTTTCAGTGTGAAACAACTCTGAAGGGCCGCCCCCTTTGACTTAAGTAAAGCTGTAGGGAAGTCCAAACCTCATTCACTGGATTCTCCGAAAGGAGTTAATTTTATTTTTCATTTGTTGGCCTACACGCTCTGATATAACCAATAAAAGGTTCGCCTTAGGTTGAAAAGGGCGTGCCTCGGCTTAAAGAGGCTTTAATCCCCTACTTAACAAACAACAAAATCAGTGCTTATAAGACCAGTCATTAGATATATAAATAATAAATTTAAAATAGTAGTCAGATTTTGCACTAATTAAACATGGAACCAGTAGTAAATAAAAACTACGCTCAAATGGTGATGACCAAAATTCCACTTTTGCACCCCGCCCATGTAACAATACCAAAAGCTGGGAAAAAACAGGCTTATTAGAGACGATACATGGCCTAAACCAACTCCAAAATTATCAGAAAAACTTATAATCACACAATTGGGGGGGGAGTTAACATAATCTCTCCTGATAGTAAGATAGGAGCTCTCAAGTCTCATAAAACCCAAAAAACAATTACACATTAAAATTCAGACACGGTGTCTTTTAAACTTTAATGACACCATCAACTGACAGTTAATTGACAAAGTGAGGGAAAAAACACACATACAAAACTACACTAGGACACAGCACACAAATACGATA